>JAJONR010000480.1:0-224525 GCA_029582245.1 Solanum etuberosum | reverse complement strand
GTTATCTTCTTCAGATAATTCGTATTCGTATATACTATCTTCGCTTTCTAATTCATAGTCAATGTATTCTATTTGCATATATTCTTTTTCATCTATGATTAGTTCTGTTATTTGTTTCTTTTTCAGATTTCTAGGTAATTTACAATCTCTAGCTAGATCGATTGGAACACACACATTGGTGTGTACAAGTTGGAGTGGCTTACTTGTTCTTGATGTACTCTCCTTTGGAAAACTCCTCCTTGCATGTTTTCCAAGAAGACAAGCTTCACACAACTAAGAAATAGTTTGTTGATTACTCTCTCTACTATCTATTGCTTCTCTATTTTAGGGTGTCGTCGAGTGTTCAATTACTACTCTATTTATAGAGTTTTTGAACCTTTTGATTACACCATTAGTGACATAAATGTGGCAGCCAATTTCCACAAAGTTTGGCTGCCAAACTCTACTAAACTTTGACTACCAACTTCCACAAATGTGTCTGCCAATTTTTACATTTGTGGCTGCCAACTTTCACAATTGTGGCTAGTAATTTCAACAAGTGTGGCTGCCAAAAAGTTGTTGCCAAGATTTTATTCCCACAATCAGAACTTTGAGCTCCTCACCGGAGCTGCTTCCAGAAAAATTAGAAAAACGAAGGGGGTTTTGGAAGCAGTGAGTTGTTACACTGGAAAAAGGAGAAAACAGAAAGGTGTTTTTGTTGTTTGGCGGCTGTTTCATTGTTGTTGGAGGAAGAAGATGGAGGTCTGGTTGTTCGAGATGGAAAATGGAGCTTGGCTGTTAGTTTCTGATCTGCTGGCAACAACGAGAAAGAGAGGAAAAATGGGTTTAAATCTGATAGGGGTCTTTCGGTGGTGGACTCGTCGGATTCTGGCAGAACTTCGGTGCGTGTCACCGAAAAAACATTGAATAATAAAAGAGAACTTTTTGAAGGCTAAAGAAGCTGAAAATTACTCCAAAAATCTTATCCACCACCTAATTTAATGACTAAGAAATTGCTTAAATAGAAAATTGAAAACCACCAATAGTACAATACCATTATCTTAAAATCGTAGGCCAAAACCACCAGTTAAATAAAATATCTGTGTATGAAATCTTATCCATATTTGAATGAATTTCTGGACTATGTAAAATATCAAAACGAATATTAACAAATGTAACGAATAAAATGAATATTAAAAACGTAACGAACGTAACCAATGGAATGTAAAATATGCAATTTAACAGAAATAATGATTTAATAAAAATTCAAAAAATATTTGGACGTATTAAATCGACTGTGACAAAAAATAATATAAACAAAATTAACTGATAAAAATCCTAATATTTTGAGAAATAAGGATAATTGTCATTAAATTGCATTAAAGTTGCAAAACATGTATTTTTAACTATTTAACGGATGAAATACTTAAAACTATCAATTTTAAAAATATCTAACCAAAATTTGGTGTCAACAGTTATATGCAAACTCGATCAAAGGCAAGTGATCATCCCAATTACCCTTGAAGTCAATTACGCATGCTCTCAACATATCTTCTTAAGTTTGGATGGTACGCTCCGGTTGACCATCAGTTTGTGGATGAATGGCTGTACTACGCTTAACACGAGTACCAAGACCTTTTTGGAAAGATTTTCAAAATTGAGAAGTGAATTGGGTACCCTTATCGGAGATAATCGACAAGGGCACTCTATGCAACCTAACCATTTCTCTCAAATACCCCTAAGCGTAGTCCTCTGTCGAATAAAAAACCTCTACGGGAATGAAATGAGCCGATTCCTTCATTCGATCTACAATAACCCAAATCGAATCATGTTGCCGCCGGGTGCGTGGTAAACCAACGATGAAATCCATATTGAAATTTTCTCACTTCCAAGTAGGAATGCTAATATCTTGAGATAAACCTCTTGGCTTTTGGTGCTCAACTTTCTCTTGTTGATAATTAGGACACTTAGCCACAAATTCCGCAATATCCTTCTTCATTCCATTCCATCAATAGACCTCCCACAAGTCACGGTACATCATGGTGGCGGATGAGTGAATGGAATATCGACAACTATGGGCTTTTGGTAAGATCTGCTCTCTCAGGTCATCTATATCGGGAACACACAAATGACCTTGATATCTAAGTACCCCATCTCCCCCTTGGGAGAAAGCCTCTACGGACTTTTTAAACACCGCTTTCTTCAATTCCAATAAAGTCGGATCAAGACCTTGCTTGACTTTCACATCTGCCACAAAAGACGATTCCGAACCATTGTGAACCATAACACCACCTTTGGTGGAGTCCACTTACGAAACACCCAAACGGGCCAATCTATGAATATCCCTAACAAACTCCTTATCGTCCTCAATATGAGCAGCACTACCCATAGATAATCGACTAAGAGGATCCACCACCACATTTTATTTACCGGGGTGATAGAGGACACTCATGTCATAATCCTATAGTAACTCAAGCCACAGTTTTTGGAAAAGATTTAAATTTTTCTGTTTAAACATATATTGCAAACTCTTGTTGTTGGTGAAAATATCTACATTAACACCATACAAATAGTGACTCCAAATCTTAAGAGCAAATATAACCGCCGCTAGTTCAAGATCATGGGTAGGATAATTCTTTTCATGAATCTTAAGTTGCATTGAACCATAGGCAATGACTTTTCCATTTTGTATAAGGACACATCCCAATACAATTGTAGAAGCATCGCAATAAACAACAAACCCATGTGTTCCTTCGTGTAAGGTCAACATCGGAGCAGAAGTAAGTCTATCGCTCAAGCTTCTGACCATAATAATTTTTCTTTCTTTTGGGTCTATGTCATCAATGGAGAAGCAATCGACAAAAATCCTTCAACAGAGCTTCTATAGTAACCGGATAAACCCAAGAAACTTCTAATATTCCAAGGGAATAGAGGTCTAGGCCACTCTTAACTGCATCCGTCTTCTTAGGATCTACCTCAATATCCTTACCTGATACAATATGACCAAGAAAAGCCACAGACCTTAACCAAAACTCACATTTACTAAACTATACAAAGTGTTGTTGCTCTTTGAGGACTTGCAAAACAATCCTCAAATGATCGATATGCTCTCCTTTAATCCTTGAGTAGATCAATATATAATCATATGAAAACAATCACAAACATGTCAGGGTATTGTCTAAACACCATATTCATCAAATCCATAAATACGGCCGGAGCATTGGTCCAACCAAACAACATAACCAAGAAATCATAATGACCATACCGAGTATGAAAATCTGTCTTCGGAATGTAATCTTCCTTCACCCTCAATTGGTGATAGCCCGACCGAAGGTCAATCTTAGAAAAGTAACTCGCTCCTCCTAGTTGGTCAAACAAATCATCTATCCTTGGGAGAGGATAATTATTCTTAATGGTCACCTTGTTCAACTGACAATAATCAATACGCATACGAAGTGAACCATCTTTCTTTCTAACATACGAAGTGAACCATCCTTCTTTCTAACAAACAAAACTGAAGCACCCCATGGAGAGATGCTTGGTCAGACGAAACCCTTATCCAACCAATCTTTTCAATTTATCCTTCAATTCCTTAAGTTATATTGGATCCTTCCGGTAAAGAGGAATAGAGATAGGTTGCGTATCTGGGAGAAGGTGAATACGGAAGTCTATTTCCCTTTCAGGAGGAACACCGGGTAAATCATCAGGGAACACTTCCAGGAAATCATTAACAACGGGGACCGACTCAAGAGTAGGGGTTTCAAAATCCATATCCCTTACCCGAACTAGATAGTAAATGCAACCCTTAGAAATCATCTTTCTAGCTTTAAGACAAGAGACAAACTGACTCTTAGGTATCAAATTCCCCCCTTTCAACTCTAGGATGGGTGAATTTAGAAACTGAAACTTGACTACACGGGTTCTACAATCAATAGAAGTATAACATGAATGCAGCCATCCATACCAAGGATAATATCAAAATCTAGCATATCAAGCTCTACAAGATCAACATGAGTGACTCTATGGGACAATGAGATGGGACACTTTCTATAGATCCTCTTAGCCACAATAGAATCACCAACAAGAGTAGATACATAAATGGGATCTAACAACACATCCGAAAGAATATCAAACCTCATAGCCACATATGGCGTCATAAAAGACAATGTAGAACCGGGGTCAAGAAAAGAACAAACATCAAGATTAAAGACTTTCAACATACCAGTGACCACATTGGGGATACCTTCTTGCTCATGACGAGTCTGAAGTGCATAAAATCTGTTTTTCTTTTGACTTCCAATAGGACTGGATGAAGGATTAGGTTGAGCCATTCGATGATTACCTCACTCATTTTAGCATCTGAGGGACAATCTCTTAACTTGTGGTCCATCTTACCACAACCAAATAAAGTATTAGAACCCGCTATACACCTATCCTCATGCTTCTTTCCACACTTACCACAAGTAGGCAATGAAGATGCATCACCATTCCCTACTTGAGACTTAGGGTTAGATACCCTATCTTTGTTGAACTTAGGAGGAGCATTGGAGGAACCTTGATCGGAAAACCTTTGTCAGAACTTAAAACGATCATGCCCATAGGACCTTGCATGTGAAAAGTCACCATCACCGGTCCTTGACTTCTTCACCTCTCTAGACCTTTCCTTAAGTTTCTCCTCATCAATTTGTTGAGCATGAACCATGAGACGAGATATGTCCATATCATTAACAAGCATAGCGGTACGATATACCTTAAGCACCATCTTGGACACACCCAAAACAAACTTACTCATTCTTGCCCTAGGATCGACAACCATAGTAGGAGCATATAAAGACAATTGTGTGAAATTCAATGCATATTGCTTCACACCCATATTTCCTTGATGAAGGTTGATGAACTCAAGTACCTTTGTCTCCCTCATCTCAAAAGGAAATAACCTATCAATGAAAGCAACTTTGAACTTTTCCTAATCGAGTGGACTCGCATCAACTACCCTCCCTTCCTTTCATTGGTTGAACCAAACTAGAGCAACACCCTTAAGTTGGTAAGCGGTCGATTCCGCCTTCTCCAGCAGCGTCAATCCCATGATCATCAACACCTTAAATACCTCATCAATGAACTCTTGAGGATCTTCCTCAACCTTAGACCCATGGAACTCCAGAGGATTCATTCTAGTGAACTCTCTCACTCTAGTTGCTGCCGTACCCACATTTGGGTTAACGGGGCCCGCAACCTCCCTATTGGCTTGAGGCATCATGGCTTGAGCCAACACTTGAAAAATAGCTCTAAACTCTGCATTAGTCAGTTATTCGGCCAAAGGGTCGACTGGAACTTGACAAGCTTGGGGAGGAGCTGCTTGTTTCAGATTATCTCTCGCATTCCTTCTAGCATTTTCTCTTCGAGTGGCCATATCCTGTAGAGCATCAGATAAAGATTAGGAGAGAAACATTTTAGAGTTAAACTTCATCGCGTGACTTTTATAGTAATGAAAGAAGTTGAGTTTCTTAAACATCTTATAGCCTCTCATTCATAAATGTGGCATGCTTCACACTCATGAACAAGAATCTACTGGACGTGGCTTATGAGACTTCCTAGGACCTTCTAAACCTTGTGCTCTAATTACCAAGTTTGTTACGACCCAAGGTAGACCCTAGGTGTAACATGACGTATAGAACTCCGATAGGCCTCATATAAGACACTTAGCATGCATGGACAAGATAATAGAAATTTAAGTGATTTAAAAGCTTATTTCAAAGCATAGAGTTTGTTAAAATGAAGCGGAATCTAACAAAGTCTCACACCATCTAGTACAGAAGGAGAAACTAGGATGTAACCCATACATCAAGTTCAAAACTGAAATGAAATGACATAATGAAATAAAGGCTCGGTCCTCGAAGTATGAGGACTCACCAATCTTCAAACTTCAACTACTAGATCCCTAGCCACAAAAGTGTGAGTCTGGAGCATCGGACCCTATATTTGTATAAGAAATGTAGGTAAGAGTATGCGTTAGTACAAATATGTACCAAGTATGATAGCGATGCATGAAGTGTAAAAATCATGATAAATGGGAATTTTTGTAATATGCAGTGACCAAGATAAAACATAATATAAAAGAGTTAGAAAACTTAAGTTGTAAAATATGGTCAATGCAAGTAAACGTCATCTTGAATAACATGTGAGATACTTATGAAATAACCTTGATTCATTAATGTGGGAGAATTACCTTTAACCGGCATGTAAGACCATATGAGCTATCAACATAGAATCCGATGTCTACCCCCACCAAAAAGAGGTGTCCTACTTGCCAAGGTAAGACCATGAACTTCTAGCTTACGTGGATACACTAGCTAATGCCTATCTAGACAATCCCTTGTTGGCATATAGTTTGTGATACATGATAATCGCCACTTGTCCACTCGGTGCTAAGCATAACTTCCAAAAAATATTCAATATTCTTAGATTTACTTAACATGCATGATACATGGGTAATAACCTCTTGTATTTGCATTAGAGGTCATGGGTAATCGCCGCTTGCCTCATCATTAGAATAGCTCCTTATCCTTATTCATTTTAGGTGAGAAGACCTTTCAACCATAGAATCCTTTATGTGAGAAAATATTTCACAATCACGCTTTCAAGTATATATGAGAAATCCTTTCACAATACAACAATAATCATATTGATACTTCACTCTCAAAGCATCCTTAAAATATTTTCATCAATTTCATAAGAACATGCATATAATCATAAAAGCCTCTTTCATAGTTCAAAACCCATTTTCAATCATCAAAATATAGAAACATGGGTTGAGCATCGGTTCATGGGGATTCATCATAAAATAATGAAAGAATTGTGAAAATGAAAAAGAGTGAAAGAAAAGGAGAGGAAGTGAAATGCTAGCCATGCTCATGAAGGTACATGTCACTAAGCCAAAATGATCATACCTTTACCCTCAGGTCCGCTACAAGCCTAGAAAGACCTTGGTGATCTTGATTGAGCCAACTATGTGTTGATTGGAAAATACGGACAAGCCTATAGGAAGAATCATGCATGTGTTTATCTTTGAGAGCGTGGGACTTGATGTTGATTCCTTAATTCTTAAATTTTGATGAGCTTTGTGTGGGCATGGAATCATTCTTGATGTGAAGGCATTCATATACTTTTTTTGAGCTTGTATTTGCATTTGAAGCAAGCATTGTGAGCTTGATCTCGATTTGATAATGGCTAGTCACAGTTTGAAACTTGTAGTGCATAATTGAACATTGCATGGATAGATTGAACCTCGTGTGCATTTATTTTGAAACTCAAGTAGCACTATCTTTAGACATCCCTGTTGACCTGATTGATCTTATGTTTTACTTGAGGACAAACAAAAGTTTAAGTTGGGGGTGTTGATGAGTCAGGGATTTCCACTCATTTAGGGCTTAATATTTAAGCAATTAGTGTCCTCAATGCCTATTCTATGCTCATAACTGATGTTAAAATGTTAATTTTCTGCAATATGTCACGATCCAGGGGTACACCCTAGATGTAACATGGCGTATAAGACCCCGAGAGGCCTTATACAAGCCACTTAGCTGTCATAAACATACGATAATAGAAATGAGCAGAAATTAAAAATATTTCAACACAATCAAAGTTTTATACCAAAAAGCGGTAGTCTATTACACTTAGTCTAAAGCCATCTGAAACATTAACACCTTGGGACACAGCCCAGATAACAATGTTCAAAACTTAAAACAAAAGACATAAGAGAAATGGTGGTCAAATCCTCGAATGCTATGAGGACTCACCAATCTTCAAATCTTTCTTCTACTAAGATCCTAGCCATGGGGATGAGAGTCGATATCGCTGGACCCTACATTTGGATAACAAATGTAGGAAAGAGTATGTGTTACTACAAACATGTACTAAATATGATATCTTACATAAACATCAACATAAACATGATCATTAGTCAACATAAGGCATAAAGCATAATCAATGCATATCATAGATCATCATAACATAAAAGGGACACTTCATATAGTAACCTCAAAGCATACTTAACCAACATATGGGTAATCCTCCACTAGTCTTACTCATCATAGAAGGCAACCTTAGAACTCATCCAAGCTCATAACCTATCATTCTCATCTTTAGCTTATCTTTTATAGACATGGGGAATCACCTCCTTATCTTTCTTACATTAGGTTAATGGGTAGTCACCTCTTGCCTTGCATATATGGTCATAGGTATTTGCCTCCATATCCTTTCATCATAAGAAACGGGTATTCACCTCCATATCTTTCACTAATGGATCATGGGTATTTTCCTCCATGTACAACATCATAATAGGAACGTGGGGAGTCGCCTCTTGTTCAATTATAAGGAGTATGGGAAATCACCTCATATCCTTCTCATATAGAGGTCAAGGGTAGTCGCCTCTAGCCTCATCAATTACTTAGTCTTTTAGTCTTGATTCATTTTAGGTGAGCAATCCTTTCAACCTAGAATCATTTAATGTTAGAAAGCCTTTCACATTCATACATTCATATTTAAGAAATTCATGAGGGAACTATCCCTTCAACAACAATTATATCAATAATCAACAATTCATAACATAAGCTTTACTCTCAAAGCAATGAACATCTTAATCATAATATATATTTCAATCTCAAGCAATTCTAATGTATCTCATCAATACTATAAGCATACATCTAAATCCATAATTCTCCTTTCATGGCATAAATCCAATTACATCAATTTCATCATTCTAGACATGGGTTAGGCATGGGTTCATGTAAATTCATCCAAAAAATATGTAATCCTATCAATTCATGCATAAAAAATCATAATCCACTCATTTGGATCAACATTCATCAATACCCACAACATTAGAAGAAACCCTAACTCAAATTAGGGAATTTCTACTTTTCAATTGGGGAATCTTAGGGTCTCCATGGATGAAAGGAATCCATGGATGAAAATCCATCATACCTTAATCATAAAGCCCACAAATTCTTGAGGAATGGAGACTTGAACATTACCCTAGCTTCAACTCTTCCTTCTTCTTTGACTTTAAGGTTGAAAATATCATAAAAAATCTTTAAAAAGAGAGGAACCCAATTCTATTGGTGAGTTTGAGAGAATGACTTTTATGAGTGAATTTAGAGGTTAAAATAACTTGTATAGGGGTCCTAGACTTGGTTTAAACGACACCACTTTGATTTAATTAAAACTGAAAAAGACCCATGTGCCCCTAAAATTTACTACCGGCCATGATCCACGAACCATCATCGACGGACCGTGGTCTCGCCGATGGTCCATCCTGGTCGTCCGTCGCTAAGTTCAGAGATTTTGAGCTTTTGGGTTCTGGACTACTGACCCCCAATAATGGACCGTGGTCTGACCAACGGTCTGTTGGTCCGGCCGTGGTTCCTTCCCATGCTCATTATTTTGGGTGGTCAGTCCATGGACCCTCTTACCCCCAATAAATGGCAACTTTTCCTTAGCTCGAATCCAAGGTATACATTATCTCCCCCCTTGGGAACATTTATCCTAGAATGAGATTCTAGGCACCTTTTAAAATAAAGACTCAATACTAGCAGCCCATCCCATATGCAATCTCATCAAATGCACATAATCAAGAAGGAAACCTCAACTCCAAGCTAAACATACTCAATGCACCATAAGGAAGGTAGGAACTAGACCTAGCAACCAATATGCATGAAATTTCAAGATTTCTCATATTCAAGGAGGAACTACCATATCTAAACTAAAAGCATACTCAACACAATCTCATGGAGCCTATATGCAATCTATACTCAAAAGCATATATCCAAGGAGGAAATGTCAACTCCAAGCTATGACATGTTCAACAATTAATATCATGAAGTCTATAGGAAACTCATACTTAATGCACCATAACATGAGGAAAATCAAGCACATAACTCATATTCTTTCAAAATACAAGTTTTTCATGAACATGCATAAAAAGGAAATCATGGGAATATCTAAAATACACATGACACCAAAACAAAGAGCAAACCATGAGGAAATTCATAACCTCAAGCTAGAGTAGAAGGAGAAGGAAAGAGATGAGGATATCGGGACATCATATCGGCCTCGGCCTCCCAAGTAGCACCCTCAACCAAATGATTACTCCATAAAACTTTTACGAAAGCAACTTCTTTGTTCCTCCATTTCTTAACTTGCCCGTCTAAGATCTCAATCGGAACTTCTTCATAGGAAAAATTCTCTTTCACTCCCAAACCTTCTATGGGGACTATGGATGTCGGATCTCCAACACACTTCTTTAAAATAGAAAAATGGAAAACCATATCCACCGATGCCAACTCATTTGGAAAATCAAGTTCATGAGCAATCATACCAACACGTCTCAAAATTTAATATGTGCCTACAAAACTGGGACTAAGTTGCCATTTCTTACAAAACCTCATTACCCCTTCATGGGTGAGATTTTCAAGTAAACCCAATCATGTACATCAAATTCAAGGTCTCTCCTTCTAACATCGGCATAAGACTTTTGTCGACTTTGGGCCATTTTCAACCTCTCTCTAATGAGTTGAACCTTCTCGATAGCCTCATGAACTAACTCGGGTCCTATCAAGTAAACTTCACCCACCTCAAACAAACCTATATGAGACCTACACCTACTACCATAAAGAGACTGAAATGGAGCCATACCAATACTTGAGTGATAGCTATTATTATAGGTAAATTTAATAAAAGGCAAATGGTCATCCCAATTTCCCTTGAAGTCAATTACACAAGCCCTTAACATATTATCCAAAGTTTTGATAGTACGCTCTGCTTTCCCATCAGTTTGTGGATTAAAAGTCGTGCTAAGCACAACTTTAGTGCCAAGACCCTTTTTGAAAGATTTCCAAAACTGAGAAGTAAACTGAGTACCTCTATCAGAGATAATGGATAAGGGCACTACGTACAACCTCACCATTTCCTTCAAATACAATTTAGCATAATCTTTCACCGAATATGAAACCTTGACGGGAGTCAAATGGGCTGACTTCGTCATTCGGTCTACTATAACCCAAATCAAATTATATTGTCGCCGAGTACGTGGCAACCCTACTATGAAGTCCATATTAAAATCTTCCCACTTCCAAGTACGAATGCTAATGTCTTGGGATAAGCCTCCCTGTTTCTGATGCTCATCCTTCACTTGTTGGCAATTAGGACACTTAGCCACAAATCCCGCAATATCTTTCTTCATTCCATTCCACCAATCGACCTCCCGCTGTAACACCCAAGAAACTAGTAGGCTAAACTAGAGCTTGGCGTGAGGGTTAGAGTCATAGATATAACTTACTGTACTTAAAATGAATGGTTTCAGGTTAGAAAGTCAAGGTACGACTCTTGAAGGACCAACCAAGCGTCCTTGAGGAGGACCTTAGAATCTGCCCCAAAACAGTAGACCCACGAAGGGACCCACACCCCATAGAGGGGTCCACACCCCGTGGGTGAGGGATCATGGGTCAAGGTCTCAAAAACAGGCTCCAGTAACTCCACCCATAGTTCACCAGCATGCCACGTGGGTCCATCCATGGACCGTGGTCATGGGGTGGTGGGTGGTGACCTTTGATCTGTTTCAAGGATTGAGGTAGGGGTACTTTGGGGTTTTCATGTTTTAAGTGGGATTAAGTGGTGTCGTTTTAACCTTATTAAGACCAACTATATAAAGACTTTAGACCCCTAAATTCATTGATCCTAGTAATTATTTCAACTCACCAAAAAGAATCTAATTCTCTCCAAGAAATCCTCTCTATAGAAAGAAGAAGAAGCAGAAGAAAAAGAAGCAGAAGAAGAAGAAAAAGAAGAAGAAGAAGAAGAAGAAGAAGAAGAAGAAGCAGAAGAACAAGAACAAGAAGAAGAAGAAGAAGAAGAAGAAGAAGAAGAAGAAGAAGAAGAAGAAGGGTCAAGCTAGGTCAAATTCCTCCAATCATCCAAGCTTTGTGAGGGATTTCTATCCAAGGTAAGATAGCTTATTCATCCATGGATTGTTCCATCCATGGATCCCCCTAGAATTCCCTAATTTGATGAAGAATTCCCCAATTCAAGTTAGGGTTTCTTCAATATTGTGGGTTATGATGTATGTTGATCTAATTGAGTTGATATTGATTTTTTATGATAAAACTACTAGTGAATCATGCTATTATGATGAAATTATATGTTTTCCATGTCTAACCCTAGTCTAATTGATGAAATTGAAGTAATGTGAGTTTATACCTTAAGAAGGGAAACTGAGAATTTATAGATAATCTTCTAGAGTTGATGATATGTGTTGTAATTGCTTGAGAGTAGAAGCATGTAGACATGAATTGTATTAGATTAAAGTATATATGATGGATCATGATTAGTAATGCTTGATATTTATCCTTTATGATGATATATGACTAAAATTGCTTAAGAATGAAGCAAGTGACTAGAATGTCTTGTGATCTATGTGTGTATGATGATTGTAAGAGGTAAAGCTTTGACAGTAAGGCTTGTAGTCATTAATTGATTACTAGGGATTTGAAAGTAAATCAAATATGATGATTTATGTATGTTAAGGCTTTAAGAGTGAAGTTTATATGATAATTGTAGACTACTAGATAGAATTGTTGTGGAAGGACTTCACCCACCTAATCTACCTTATGTATGATTGAATGTATGCATTGATAGAATCACTTGAGTTATGATTGTATCAATGTCTAATGTTAGAATTCTAGCTATGATGATTAAAGAAAGGTTTAGAAATCTCAAGGAGGTAAAGTATGAGATTGTGCATGTTCTTATAGAACCTAAGTTTATGCTGAAGAAACACTTTAAGAGTGAAATATCTATGATTATGATATGTAGATGTGTTGATTGAAATGCTATTTTCATGAACACATAATGAACATGATGTGAAATGTTTCCTCACATAGAATGATTCTATGTTGAATGGTTTGCTCACCTAAAATGAATCAGGCATGTTAGACTTGAATAGCTTGAAGTTGGAACATAAGATCCCTTTATGAATAGCTTGACTTGGTAAGAAAAGACCATTTCATGGTAACTTTAGTATAAGACCTCATGGTAGCCTTGGATTGAGAAATCATACCCTTCCTAAGGTTAGCTTGGACTAGTATCATAGTATACTTGCATGGTCGCATGATTTGGTTAGGCCAAATCATTTCATTGTAGCTAGGATGGAGCAATATTACCCTTCCTTAAATAGCTTAGACTTGCATGATAGTATGCTTTCCATGGTAGCTTGGTTTAGCATAATGTAGTTATGTTAGCTAGATGATTAGCTTGGTCTAGCCTAGTATGGTGCTATTCCTTGGTAGTTTAGAAATGATAAAATGTAATAATTTATGTATGATGGCATAAAGTGGTACTTAGTATGGGTGGAATTATGGGATCTTATCCATGCATTGCACAAGTATGAATTGAAGCTACTTATGAAGTATGTTCTCTTATATGTTGTATGCTTAGCTTGTATTGTTGCTATAGTTGTCTTCCATGACATGTTGGATTAAAGGTGAAGATTCCCTTGTTTATGAGAATTAAGCTAAGGATGAGATCCAAAGATGGTAATATGATTATGATGGCCTAAAAGTGATACTTAGTATTGGTGAGATAATGGGGTCTTATCCATGCATTGCACAAGTATGACTTGAGGTTACTTGAGAAATAGTTCTCTGATGTTATGAAGATCTAGGTAATGGCTATGCTTATGAATATGATGTATCTCCTATGTTTATGAAATATGCCTTATGTTGACTAATGCTTATATTATGTCTATGTTGGAGATCATGCTTATGTCTTATGTTGACTAACACTTATGTTATGATCTTATGATGTTATGCTAGATATCATATTTAGTACATTTTGTACTAATGCATACTCTTACCTACATTCTTATCAAATGTAGGGTCCGGCGATATTCAGTTCCATTCCCGTGGTAACGTTTCTAGTAGAGCAAGGAGTTAAAGACTTGGTGAGTCCTCATAGCATCGAGGATTGGATCACCTTTCCTTTATGCCTATCTTTTATATTTTAGACTTTTGTATGGGCTGCATCCGAAGATTTATTCAAGTTGTATTAGATTGTTTGAGACAAAGTGTTATAGACTTCCGCTTGCTTTTATAAAAGACTTCGATTGTATGGAAAAAGTTTTAAAATTTCCGCATCATTTCTATTGCTTTATATTATGATATGCTAAGTGGCTTGTATGAGGCCTCTTGAGGTCTTGTACGCCATGTTACATCTAGGGTGTACTCCTGGGTCGTGAGAAACTTGGTAATCTGAGCATAAGGTTTAGAATGATTCTAGGATTATCTCAAAACCACGTCTAGAAGAGTCTTATTCATAAGTGTGAAGCGCGCAACATTTATGAATGAGAAGCTATTGGATGCTTAGGAAACATCACTTCTTCATTCTCTAAGTCGTGCCATAGAGTTTAACTCTGTAAGGTCTTTCTTCTAATCCGTGCCCATTGGTTTTCAGGGTATGGCTAATACAAGGGCAAATGCTAGAAGGAATGAGGGAGACAATGTGGAGCAAGAGGTTCCTCTCCAAGCTCCTCCCCAGGCTCCAACTGACCCTATAGGGGAGAATGTTACTAATGCGGAGTTTAGGTCTGCTATCCAAATATTGCGTCAAGCCGTGACGGCTCAAGTCAATAGAAAGGTTGTAGCTCTAGTGAATCCTAATGTGAATTCTACGGATTTAAGAGTGAGGGATTTTATGAGGATGAACCCTCCGAAGTTTTATCGCTCCAAACTGGAAGAGGACCCTAAGGAGTTTATAGATGAGGTTTATAAAGTACTGGCTATTATGGGGGTGACTTTGGAAGAGAAAGCAGAGTTAGCCGCTTACCAATTGAAAGGTGTTGCTGAAGTGTGCTATAATAAATGGAAGATGGTAGGCCGGTGAGCGGGTCCAATAGAGTGGTAAGTGTTTAAGTTGGCGTTCCTTGATAGATTCTTTCCCCTAGAGTTCAGGGAGGCTAAAATGCAAGAGTTCATTAACCTTAAGCAAGGTAGCATTAGTGTTAAGGAGTATGCCTTGAAATTTACCTAACTATTCAAGTATGCTCCAACTTTAGTGGAGGATTCGAGGGCTAAGATGAATAATTTTTTGATGGGAGAGTCCAACTTAGTAGCAAAAGAATGTCGTACGGCAATGCTCGTTGGTGATATGGATATCTCACGTCTTATAGTGTATGCCCAACAAATTGAGGAGTCAAAGCTCAAAGAAGAGAACTCTAGGGAGAAAAAGAGTTCTAGAATAGATGATGATAAGTCCTTTCATGATGGGTCCGATGGACATGGTCGCTCTAAGAATCGACAAAAGTTTTCCGAACAAGGTTTTTCTAAGGCTTCTAAGTATAAGGAAGAGAGGGTGTTTAACCGTAAGCCACCCGCAATTGGTAATGATTCTTTATGGCCTACTTATGCTAGGTGTGGAAAGAGACATGTGGTAGGTGTTTGGCCGGTAGAGAGGGTGGCTTTAGTTGTGGTGAAAGTGGCCACAAGAATAGAGATTGTCCAAAGGCAAAGGCTATGACAAGAGAGAGTAAGAAAGTTGCTCCGAACAAGAATAGGTTCTATGCTTTTCAAGCTAGAGATGAACAAGAGTGACCTTCAAATGTTGCTACCGGTATGTGTTTTATGCTCTATTAGATTCCGGATTGCTTGTCTTTTGTGACTTGATATTCTAGACTTTGATGTTGTCTTTAGTATGAATGAGCTTCATTGTTGTTTTATATTATTGATGGTAGAACCCTACTTGACCATTTTGAGCTTTGGGTAAGTTGAAAGGTTTGATGAATAGGGTTTTTAGAAGATACCTTGAGATGTTCAATTAGTAGGCTCCTATAAAGGGTAGTAGTATACTTCACCATAGTTTAGAATCATCATGTATGATGAATGTGAAAGCCTAAGTGTTAACTTGATCCGACCTTAGAATTGAAAGTGATGGTGCTTAGACAGTCCACCCAGGCTTAATCCTAAGGGGGAGATGGTGTTCCTAGATAGCAAGGTCAGTGTGTGTTTATGTATGGCCATGATTTTCTTATATTGTGCATGTTCATGAAAACTTGTGTTTAGAAAGAAAATGAGTTTGCATGATAGATTTCCTCATGTTGTAGTAGATTAAGTATAAGTTGCCTATAGACTTCATGAGATGAATTGATGAACATGTCCTAGCTAGGAGTTGAGAGATTCCTCCTTGGATGTATGCTTGAGTATATAATACATATAGGCTCCATGAGTGTATGTTGCGCATGTTTTAGCTAGGAGATGGTAATTCCTCCTTTAACATGACTAGTTCTGAGAATTTCATGCATTTTTGGGTTGTTAGATGTAGTTCCTACTCCCTTGTGTTGCATTGAGTATGTTAGGCTTGGAGTTGAATTTTTCCTCCTGGTTGTATGCATTTAGATGTGTTGCATGCATGATTGGTCGTTTCCTTTAAGAAGTGTTTAGAATCATCATTCGAGGATGAATGTTCCCAAGGGGGAGATATTGTAACATCCCGGAAACTAGTAGGCTAAACTAAAGCTTGACGTGAGGGTTAGAGTCATAGATATAACTTCCTATACATAAAATGAAGGGTTTTGGGTTAGAACGTCAAAGTACGACTCACCAAGGACCAACCAAGGGTCCTTGAGGAGGACCCTAGAATCTGCCCCAAAACAGTAGACCCATACCCCATAGGGGGTCCACGCCCCGTGGGTAAGGGTCGTGGGTCCAGGTCTCAAAAATAGGCTCCAGTAACTCCACCCACGGTTCACCCCCATGCCACATGGGTCCATCCATGGACTATGGTCGTGGGTGGTCACCTGTGATCTGTTCCAAGGATTAAGTTAGGGGCACTTTAGGGTTTTCAAGTTTTAAGTAGGATTAAGTGGTGTCATTTTAACATCATTTAGATGAAATATATAAAGACTTTAGACCCCTAAATTCATTGATCCTAGTCATTATTTCAACTCACAAAAAAGAACTCAATTCTCTGCAAGAAATCCTCTATCTAGAAAAAAGAAGAAGAAGAAGAAGAAGAAGAAGAAGAAGAAGAAGAAGAAGAAGAAGGGTCAAGCTAGGTCAAATTCCTCCAATCTTCCAAGCTTTGTGAGAGCTTTGTATCCAAGGTATGATATCGTATTCATCCATGGATTCTTCCATCCATGGAGCCCCCTAGAATTCTCCAATTTGATGAAGAATTCCCCAATTCAAGTTAGGGTTTCTTCAATATTGTGGGTTATGATGTATGTTGATCCAATTGAGTGGATAGTTTATGATAGAATTAGTAGTGAATCATGATATTATGATGAAATTACATGTTTTCCATGTCTAAACCTTGTCTAATTGATGAAATTAAAGTAATGTGGGTTTACGCCTTAAGAAGGGAAATTGGGGATTTAGAGATAATCTTCTAGGGTTGATGATATGTCTAGTGATTGCTTGAGAGTAAAAGCATGTAGAAATGAATTGAATTATATTAAAGTATATATGATGGATCATGATTAGTAATGCTTGAGATTTAGCCTTTATGATGATATATGACTAAAATTGCTTAAGAATGAAGCATGTGACTAGAATGTCTTGTGATCTAGGTGTGTATGATAATTGTAAGAGGTAAAGCTTTGAGATTAAGGCTTGTAGTCATGAATGTTGATTACTAGGGTTTTGAAAGTAAAGCCAATATGATTGATTATATATGTTAAGGTTTTAAGAGTGAAGCTTATATGATAATGGTAGACTACTAGATAGAATTGTTGTGGAAGGACTTCACCCACCTAATCTACCTTATGTATGATTGAATGTATGAAATGATAGATTCACTTGAGTTGTGATGGTATCCATGTATAATGTTAGAATTCTAGATATGATGATTAAATAAAGGTTTAGAAACCTCAAGGAGATAAAGTATGAGATTGTGCATGTTCTTATAGAACTTAAGTATATGCTTAAGAAACACTTTGAGAGTGAAGTATCTATGATTATGATATGTAGATGTGTTGATTGAAAGGCTATTCTCATGAACAAATAATGAACATGATGTGAAAGGTCTCCTCATAGAGAATGATTCTAGGTTGAAAGGTTTGTCAGCTAAAATGAATCAAGCATGTTAGACTAGAATAGATTAAAGTAGTGACATAAGATCCCTTCATAAATAGCTTGACTTGTTAAGACAAGACCATTTCATGGTAGATTCAGTATAAAACCTCATGGTAGCCTTGGATTGAGAAATCATACACTTCCTAAGGTTAGCTTACACTAGTATCATAGTATACTTGCATGGTAGCATGACTTGGTTAGGTCAAATGATTTCATAGTAGCTAGGTTGGAGTAATAGTACCCTTCCTTGAATAGCTTGGACTTGCATGATAGTATGCTTTCCATGGTAGCTTGGCTTAGCATAATGTAGTTATGTTAGCTAGATGATTAGCTTGGTCTAGCCTAGTATGGTGCTATTCCTTTGTAGTTTAGAAATTATAACTTGTAATCATTTATGTATGATGGCTTAAAGTGGTTCTTAATATGGGTGGGATTATGGGGTCTTATCCATGCATTGAACAAGTATTACTTGAAGCTACTTATGAAGTATGTTCTCTTATATGTTGTATGCTTAGCTTGGATTGTTGCTATAGTTGCCTTCCATGATATGTCGGATTAAAGGTAAAGATTCCCTTGTGTATTAGAATTAAGCTAAGGATGAGATCCAAAGATGGTAAGTATGACTATGATGGTCTAAAAGTGATACTTAGTATGGGTGAGATTATGGTGTCTTATCCATGTATTGCACAAGTATGACTTGAGGTTACTTGAGAAATAGTTCTCTTATGTTATGTAGATCTAAGTAATGGCTATGCTTATGAGTATGATGTACCTCCTATGTTTATGGATTATGCCTTATGTTGACTAATGCTTATATTATGTCTATGTTAGAGATCATGCTTATGTCTTATGTTGACTAACACTTATGTTATGCTCTTATGATGTTATGGTAGCTATCACATTTAGTAGATTTTGTACTGATACTTACTCTTGCCTACATTTTTATCAAATGTAGGGTCCGGCGATATTGAGTTCCATTCTCGTGGTTAGGTTTCTAGTAGAGCAAGTAGTTGATGATTTGGTGAGTCCTCATAGCATCGAGGATTTGATCCCCTTTCCTTTATGCCTATCTTTTATGTTTTAGACTTTTGTAAGGGCTGTATCCCAAAGATTTATTCAAGTTGTATTAGATGGTTTTAGACAAAGTATTATTGACTTCCGCTTGTTTTTATAAAATACTTCGATTGTATGGAAAAAAGTTGTAAAATTTCCGCATCATTTCTATTGCTTTATGTTATGATATGTTAAGTGGCTTGTATGAAGCCTCTTGAGGTCTTGTACGCTATGTTACATCTAGGGTGTACCCCTGGGTCATGATACCCGCAAATCACCATGCATCTTGGTGGCTCCCGGGTGAATGGAATATCGAGAACTTTGGGCTTCTGACAAAATTTGTTCCCTTAAGTCATCAACATTAGGAACACACAAACGACTTTGATATCTAAGGTCACCATCTCCCCCTTGGGAGAAAGCCTCAACGGACTTCTTAAGCATCGCTTCTTTCAATTCAACTAAGGTCGGATCAAGACATTGTTTGGCTTTCACATCCGTCACAAAAGACTATTCTAAACTATTGTGAACCATGACACTCCCATTGGTCGAGTCTACTAACTGAACTCCCAACTGGGACAATCTATGAACATCTCGAACCAACTCTTTTCTACCATCCTCAACAAGAGCAACATTATACATAGATAACCGACTAAGTGCATCCGCCACCACATTTGCCTTACCGGGGTGATGAAGAACACTCATATCATAATCTTTCAATAAATCAAGCCATCTTCTTTGGTGAAGGTTTAGATCTTATTGGGTAAACGCATATTGCAAACTCTTGTGGTCGGTAAAAACATTGACATGAACACCATACAAATAATGCCTCCAAATCTTTAAGGCAAAAAAACCACAGCTAATTCGAGGTCATGGGTAAGATAATTCTTCTCATGGATCTAAAGTTGCTTTGAAGCATAGGCAATAGCTTTCCCATTTTGCATAAGCACACATCCTAACCCAATTCTAGAGGAATTACAATATACCACAAAACCATATATTCCTTCCGGTAAAGTTAAAACCTGAGCGGAGGTAAGTCTATCTTTCAACTATTTCATCTCTTCTCACAAGCTTCGGACCATATGAACTTGGCTTTCTTTTGTGTCAATAACGTCAATGGAAAGGCAATAATAGAAAATCCCTCAATAAACCTTCTATAGTAACCAGACAAACCTAAGAAGCTTCTAATATCTGTCGGTGATAGAGGTCTAGGTCAACTATTGACCGCATCCGTCTTAAAAGGTCCTACCTCAATACCCTTACTTGAAACAATGTGACCTAAAAAAGCCACAAATCTTAGCCAAACCTCACATTTGCTAAACTTTGCAAAGAGTTGTCGTTCCTTAAGGATTTGCAACACAATCCTCAAATGATTAATGTGATCATCCTCACTTCTCGAATAAATTAAAATATCATGAATGAACACAATTATGAACATATCAAGGTATTTCCTAAACACCCTATTCATCAAATCCATAAATGCCACCGGAGCATTAGTCAAACCAAAGGACATAACCAAAAACTCAAAATGACCATATCGGGTTCTAAAAGCCGTTTTCGAAATATCTTCTTCTTTAACACTCAATTGGTGGTATCCCGATCGGAGATCAATCTTAGAGAAATAACTTGCCCCTTGAAGTTGGTCAAAAAAATCATATATTATAGGAAGAGGATAGTTATTCTTAACAGTCACCTTATTCGATTGCCGGTAGTCAATACACATACGAAGTGAACCATCTTTCTTTCTAACAAACAAAACTGGTGCACCCCATGGAGGAATACTCGGTCAGATGAAACCCTTATCCAACAAATCTTTTAATTGTTCTTTCAACTCCTTAAGTTCTGTCGGGGCCATTCTATAAGCAGGAATAGAAATAGGTTGCGTATATGGGAAAAGGTCGATACCCATTTCAATTTCCCTTTCGGGAGGAATATTGGGTAGATCATCTGGGAACACTTCCGAAAACTCATTCACAACAGGGACTGACTCAAGAATAGGGGTTTCGGAATAAACATCCCTCACCCTTACTATATGGTAAATACAACCCTTAGAAATCATTTTCCTAGCATTAAGATAGGAAACAAACTGACCATTAGGTATAGAATTTCCGCCCCTTCCACTCTAGGATAGGCTCATTCGGAAATTGAGACTTGACTACATGGGTTCTACAATCAATAGAAGCATAACAAGAGTGCAGCCAATCCATACCAAGGATAACATATAAATCTAGCATATCAAGCTCTACCAAATCCACAAGTTTAATTCTATGGGATAAGGAAACGGGACATCTTCTATAGACCCTATTAGCCATCACAGAATCACTAACAAGGGTAGAGACATAAAAAGATTCTAACAACACATCGGGTAGCATATCAAATCTCATATCCACATATGGCGTCACAAAAGACAAGGTAGCACCGGGATCAAGTAAAGCATATATATAAAGTTGGAAAGCTTTCAACATACCTATAATGACATTAGGAGAGCCCTCTTGCTCACCACGAGTCTGAAGTGCATATAACCTATTCTTAATGGAGCATTCGAACCCTAACCACTTGGAACGGATGAAGTGTAGGGTTGAGCCCTACGACGACTATCTCCCTAATTCCTAGCAAGTGAAGGACAATTCCTTATTTTTTGGTCCGTCTTACCATAGCCAAATAAAGCATTGGAACCCTCTATACATTCGCCCACATGTTTTCTTCCACACTTACCACATTTCGACACTAACACCCCACTACCATCTCTTTGAGGCTTAGGGTTAAACACCCTTCCATTGTTAGACCTTGGAGGAATATTAGAAGAACGTTTCCCAGAAAACCTTTGTCTAAAACTTGAACGACCACGTCCACCAGACCTAGGATAGAAAGAATTACCATCATCAGTTCTTGTCCTTTTAAGACTCCTAGACCTCTCCTTGAGCTTTTCTTCTTCAATCTGTTGGGAATGTACCATAAGACAAGAAATGTCCATGTCATGGACAAGCATAGAGGTACGACATTCTTATACAACCATTTTGGACACTGTCGAAACAATCTTGCTCATCTTAGCCCTACGATTTGCCCCTATAGAAGGAGCATACTTTGACAATTGAGTGAACCTCAAAGCATATTACCTCACACTCAAATTTTGTTGCCGAAGATTAATGAACTTAAGCACCTTAGCCTCTCTCATCTCAATAGGGAAGAATCTATCAAGAAAAGTGGATTTGAATTATTCCAATTTTATGGGACCCACTTCTTCTGGTCTTACTTCTTTCCATTGGTTGAACTAAATCTGAGCAACACCTTTGAGATGATAAGCGGCCAATTCTGCCTTCTCTACCAGAGTCACTCTCATGATGACCAACACCTTATAGACCTCATCAATAAACTCTTAATGATCTTCTTCAACCTTGGCACCATAAAATTCCGAAGGATTCATCCTCATGAAGTCCCTTAATCTTGATGCCGCAATGCCCACATTTGGGTTCACCTGGGACTACCACCACTCTAATGTCTTGGGCTGTCATGTCTTGAGCAACCACTTGATACACCATCCTAAACTCCGCATTTGTTACATTCTCAGCCAAAGGGTCAATCGGAGCTTGCTGAGCTTCTTGACCCATATTGTCTCCCTCATTCCTTCTAGCTTCCCTTCTAGTAGTTATATCCTGTAAACAATCGGGTAAGGATTATTAGAGAGACTTTATAGAGTTAGACTCTATCACATGACTTAGAGTGAATAAAGAAGTGAAGTTTTTTAAACATCTAGTAGCCTCTCATTCATAAATGTGGTGCACTTCATACTTATGAACAAGACTCTACTTGACGTTGTTTTGAGACAACCTAGAACCATTCTAAACTTTGTGCTCTGATTACCAAGTTTGTCACGACCCAGGGGTACACCCTAGATGTAACATGGCGTATAAAACCCCGAGAAGTCTCAGACAAGCCACTTAGCTTTCATAAACATAAGATAATAGAAATGAGAGGATAATAAAAACATTTCAACACAATCAAAGTTTTATACCTAAAAATGGAAGTCTATTACACTTATTCTCAAACCATCTAAACCATGAATACCTTGGGACACATCCCATATAACAATGTTCAAAACTTTTAAAAAAATACATAAGAGATATGGTGGTCAAATCGTCGAATGCTATGAGGACTCACCAATCTTTAAATCTTTCTTCTACTAAGATCCTAGCCACGGGGATGAGAGTAGATATCACCGGACCCTACATGTGGATAAGAAATGTAGGCAAGAGTATGCGTTAGTACAAACATACTGAATATGATAGTTAAATAAGCATCAACTTAAACATGAGAATTAGTCAACATAAGGCATAAAAGAATAATCAATGCATATCATAGATCATCATAACACAAAAGGGATACTTCATATAGCAACCTCAAAGCATACTTAACCAAGACATTTGTAATCCTCCACTAGTCTTACTCATCATGAAGCCAACTTTAGAAATCACCCAAGCTCATCACCTATCATTCTCATCTTTAGCTTATCTTTTATAGACATGGGGAATCAACTCCTTGACTTTCTTACTTTAGGATAATGGGTAGTCACCTCTTGCCTTGCATATATGGTCATGGGTATTCGCCTCCATGTCCATCTTATACGATCATACGTATTCGCCTCCATGTCCTCTCATCATAAGACACGGGTATTCGCCTCCATATCTTTCACTAATGGATCATTGGTATTCGCCTCCATTTCCAACATCATAATCGGAACGTGGGGAGTCACCTCTTGTTCAATTCTAAGGAGTTTGGGAAATCACCTCATATCCTTCTCACATAGAGGTCAAGGGTAGTCTCTTCTAGCCTCATCGATTACTTAGTCTTTTAGTGTAGATTCATTTTAGGTGAGCATTCTTTTGAACATAGAATAATTTAATGTGAAAAATCCTTTCACATTCATACGTTCATACTTAAGCAATTCATGTGGGAACTATCCCTTCCACAATAATTACATCAATAATCAACAATTCATAACATAAGCTTTACTCTCAAAGAAATAAACATCTTAATCATCATATATGATTCAATATCAAGCAATTCAAATGTATCTCATCAATATTATAAGCATACATCTAAATCCATAATTCTCCTTTCATGGCATAAACCCAGTTGCATCAATTTCATCTTTCTAGACATGGGTTACGCATGGGTACATGTAAATTCATCCTAAAAACATGTAATCCTATCAATTAATCCATAAACAATACTAATCCACTCGTTTAAATCAACATTCATCAAGACCCACAACATTAGAAGAAACCCTAACTCAAATTGGGGAATTTCTACTTTTCAATTGGGGAATCTTTGGGGCTCCATGGATGAAAGAAATCCATGGATGAAAGAAATCCATGGATGAAAATCCATCATACCTTATTCACAAAGCCCACAAATTCTTGAGGAATGGAGACTTGTACTTGACCCTAGCTTCAACTCTTCCTTTGTCTTCCACTTTCTAGAGAGAGAATTATTTTGGAGAGGAACCCAATTTTTTTTGTGATTTTGAGAGAATCACTTTTACTAGTGAATTTAGGGATTAAAATAACTTATATAGGGGTCCTAGGATTGGGTAAAATAACACCACTTTGATTTAATTAAAACTGGAAAAGACCCATGTGCCCCTAAAATTAACTGTCGGCCATGATCCATGGATCATGATCGACGGACCGTGGTCTGACCGACGGTCCGTCCTAGTCGTCCGTCACTAATTTTAGAGATTTTTAGATTTCGGGGTCTAGACCATGGACCCCCAACCATGGACCGTGGTCTGACCAATTGTCTGTTGGTCTGGTCGTGGTTCCTGCCCATGCTCACTATTTTGGGTGGCCAATCCACGGACCCTCCTACGGTCCATGGTTGGACTACATAGATGGCTCCTTGCAGTCCTGAAAATTGGCAATTTTTCCTTAACTCGAATCTGAGGTGTTACATAATGAAGTCAATATAGCAAGGAAAGGACATTACAAGGAAAATAGGAGTGAAAAAGATGAAAAAGTTAAAGAAAAGCAAGGCTGGTACTCGCTAAAGCCACTCAACGTTTCGCCGAGTGAACCTTCATCTCGCCTAAAGTTCCAGCAGGCTAGCCCATGGATAAGGCCAACTTGGCAATCCGATTTATGGTTCGACAATGCGCCGAATGGATCGACGAGGTCGATCTCGATCGCCTAATGTCACAGAAAAGATGTGGTGAAAGTAAAAGATAAGAAGGAGATGGGAAGGAGCATTCGACGTGTTGCTGACCAAGTCTGCGAAGCCCAACTTACTTCACCGAGTGACTCCAAAGCTGAAAGTCTGGGAATGTATAAATGTGATTTCTAAAAGGACAAAAGGGAGTTCATGGAGAGTTCCCACATAGTCCACATCTGGGTTTCTGATATTCCACATTCTAAACATTGTTCTTACACTTTTTGAGTATAGATTTAGGGTTTGTGTGACTTTTAGCTTCAATTTGAGCATTTGAAGACTTGTGGATTGTTGCCCAATCTCATGGAAATTATAGTTGGTAACGATTTCTTGTTCTTTATTACATTTGGCTAGAACCCACATTCTTAGGGGTGTGATTATGTAGTCGAATGTTTTAATTAGCTTATGGGTGATAATATTTACTGATTTTATTGTTTATTTGAAGTGGGTTTAATTAATAGTTTGTGGTTTAATTGATGAATTGTAGTTTCAAATGCACTTCTAGTTTAGTACTCTAAGATTACTTGAGAAAGAAGTATTAGAGTTAAAACAATTAGTTGATGATTGTATTGATTGTGTTGTTGCAGATTTAGCTTGAGAAAGTGGGTCTGAATGCAATCCTGCAAATCTAGCTTGAAAAAGTAGATTGATTAAGGTATTGGGATGTTTATATGTGTTGTGCTTGTCGAGGTTCGAGAGAACTCGCTTGATTCGTGATAGTTGATTGAGAAATAGCTATTTCACCTAAAGCGTAACCTACCCACTGAGATTCAACGACTTTTAGTAAATAATAATCACCCATTTTGCGAAATTGGCATTCAATTTATCACACTCCCAAGAAACGCTCTCTACTTTTTTACTCTCTGTTATTTGTAGTTGTTAATTGGTTACCCAATGTCATGACCCAGGGGTACCCCCTAGATTTAATAAGGCATACAAGACCCCGAGAGGCCTCATACAAGCCCCCTAGCATATCGGAACATAAAGTAATAGAAATGAGCGGAAATTTAAATTATTTTTCATAACATCAAATTTCATAAAATGAAGCGGAAGTCTATTACACTTTGTCTCAAACTATCTAAAACATGAATATCTTGGGACACAGCCCATACAATAGTTCTAAACATAAAATAAAAGACATAAGAGAAATGATGGTCAAATCTTTGAATACTATGAGGACCCACCAATCTTCAATCCTTACTGTACTATGAACCCAACCACGTGGATAGAAGTTGATATCGCCCGACCCTACATTTGATAAGAATATAGGCAAGACTATGCGTTTGTACAAACATGTACTAAATCTGATGGCTAGCATAAATCATCAACATAAGCATAGCATAAGCATTACTCAACATAAGACATAGTCCATAAGCATAAGAGATAAAAACATAAGTCATAAGCATAATCAATGCACATAAACCCTTATAATAAAAGAAGAACACTTATTGATGTAACCTCACTCATCATTGGTCATGACTTGTGTCATCACCTCTAGTCATCCATATCATGGAAGGCCACTCTAGCAACAATCCAAACAATTCATTCATCTTACATAATTCACATTATTCTTGCTTTACTTTTCAAGACATGTGGATTCACCTCTATTCCTATTATAAAGGCTAATGGGTATTCACCTCTTACCTCATTAGTAAAGTCATAGGTATTCGCCTCCATGTCCGTTTTAGGGGATCAAAGGTATTCGCCTCCATGCCCAACATGATATGATATAGGTATTCACCTCCACATCATTTTATAAGGATCATAGGTATTCCCCTCCATGTATAACATTATATGATATAGGTATTCGCCTCCACATCATTTTATAAGGATTATAGGTATTTGCCTCTATGTCCTTGGTGTAAAGGCTAATCGGTATTCACCTCTTGCCTTGCTTCTTGAACTTACATAATAACGGTAGTCACCTCACATTCATCATCACATGACATGGGTAATCACCTTATGTTCATCATCTCATGACATGGGTAATCACCTCATGTTTTATAACTTAGGAATATGGGAGATCACCTCACATCTCTCTCATATGAAGGTCTTGGGGAATCACCTCAAGCCGCATCACATCCCATAGTCCTTTGACTTAGATTCATTTTAGGTAAGCAAACCTTTCAACCTAAAATCATTCTATGTGAGAACTTTTCACATTTATACATTCATACATTAATAGAGTAGGTCATGTGGGTAAATCGTTCAACAACAATTCTATCTACAAATCCACATTCATATATATATATATATAAGCCTTACTCTCAAAACCCTAATCATTATAACTCACCAAGTAAGCCCTACTCTGAAAGCCATACTACTCATAATTCATTAAATATACTTGATCTCAATCAATTCATGTTTATATTCTTTACTCTTAAGCAATTCATAACTATATTCTTCAATCTCAAGCAATCTATAATGTATCTTATCAATCCTAGAAGAATACATCTAAATCCTTACTTTCTCCCTTAATGGCATAAAACTCATTTACTTCAATTTCATCTTTCTAGACATGGGTTAGGCATGGGTACATTTAAATTCATCCTACAAACATATAATTCTATTAATTCAATCATTAACAATCATAATCCAGTCATTTGGATCAATATCCATAACATTAGAAGAAACCCTAACTAGAATTGGAGAAATCATGGGGGCTCCATGGATGAAAATCCAGCATACCATGATTACTAAGGCCACAAATGCTTGAGGATTGGAGACTTGACCTTGATCCTAGCGTGAACACTTTCTTCTTCTTCAATTTTTAGAGAGAGAAATATTTGAGAGAATAACTTTGGGATTCTTTTGGGTTTTGGAAATAATGTATTGAATGGTGAGTTTAAAGGGTTAAAATCACTTATATAGGTGTACTAGGCTTAGGCAAAACGACCTCAATTTATCTTAATTAAAACCGAAAAGACCAAAAATGCCCTTCACTTGGCCGTGCACTGCCTCCTTACACGGAGGGCTCCATGAGCCGTGGTTCCTATCAACAGCTGTGGTCCCTCTCGTGGTACCCAACCAGTAGCTTAGGCAGCCACTCTTTGAACCTAAAATACTAAGGCACCTTAACGACTCCTCCCACGGCCCGTCAAGGCCTTCACGACCCGTGAAGTGGCTCATGTGGTGGAGTCTAACTTGGGGCAGCCTTGGGGAGCCACTGCCTCACCACCACGGGTGGCACCACGATCCGTGGTGGTCACAACGAGCCGTCAACGCCTCCGTGGATGGTGGGCAGAGCGTTGGGAAGCTTGGGCAGCCTTGGCGCTTGCCCTTTTTTCCTTGCCCCTTGCCCCTAGTCCTTGGCTTGTTTCCCCCACACTTAACCCTAGTTAGTCTACTAGAGTACGCGGTATTACTATATCTCCCCCTTGGAGACATTCGTCCTCGAATGCCATTCTAGGAACCTCTTAAAGGAAACGACTCTTAAGTAGCAGCCCATCATGCATGCAACTCATCTAAATGCGTGCAACTAAGGAGGAAACATCAACTCCAAGCTAAACATACTCAATGTATCATATGGAAGATAGGAACTACATGTAACAACCCATTATGCATGAAAGTTCAACATTTCTCATGTTCAAGGAGGAACTATCTTCTCAAAGCTAAAGGCATGCTCAACACAATCTCATGGAACCTATATGCAATATATACTCATAGCATACATTCAAGGAGGAATTCTCTCAACTCCAAGTTACGACATGTTCATCAATACATCTCATGAAATCTATAGGCAACTCATACTCAATGCACTACAACATGAGGAAAATAAATCTTATAAGTCATTTCTTTCAAAACACAAATTTTTAATGAACATGCATAACATAGAGAAATCATGGGAACATCTAAAACACACATGACTTCAAAGAAATAACAAACCAAGAGGAACCCATCGTCTCAACCTAGAGTAGGAGTAGAAGGGAAGAAACGAGGATATGAAAACATCACATTGGCCTCGGCCTCCCAAGTAGCACCCTCAACTAAAAGATTCCTCCATAAAGATTTCTCGGAAGTAACTTCCTTGATCCTCAACTTATTAACTTGCCGGCTTAGAATCTCAACCGGTACTTCTTCATAAGAGGGATTCTCATTAACTCTAAACCCTTCTAAAGGAACTTTAGATGTCGAATCTCCAACACACTTCTTAATTATGGAGACATGGAAAATTGGATTAACCGATGCCAACTCATTAGGCACCTCAAGTTCTTAAGCAACCTTACCAACACGTCTCAAAATATCTCATGGGCCTACAAACGGGGACTAAGCTTCTCTTACTTCTCAACTCATTACACCCTTCATGGCTGAGAATTCCAAACCTAAATCATGAACACTGGGTGTTCAACGACCTTGCCATCGAAGCACACCATCTCCCCCATGGAAGAAAGCCTAAATAGACTTTCTAAGCACCGCTTCTATTAAAATAAGTAAGGTCGGATCAAAACATCAATGCCTAGCATATCAAGTCAGAAAATACAAGGTACCACCGGAATCTAAATAAAACATAAACAATCAAGATAAGGAACTATCAACATACTGGTAGCCACATCCAGAGGACACCCTTGTTCATCTCTAGCTTGGAGGGCATATAACCTATTCTCCTTTGGAACACTCGCACCCGAAACAATTGGACCGGATGAAGGGTAGGGTTGAAACCTACGATGACTATCTTCTTCATTCCTAGGAACTGTAGGACAATTCCTTATCTTGTGGCCCATCTCACAACAACTGAAACAAACATTGGAACCCGCTAGGCATTCACTCGCATGTCTTCTATTACACTTATCACACCCCGGCAATAGGACCCCACTACCATCACCTTGAGGCTTAGGGTTAGACACCCTTTCTTTGTTGATCTTAGGAGTATTTGAGGGCCCTTGCCCGGGGAACTTTTGTCAATACCTAGGACGACCATGTCCATCAGACTTTACATGGGGGATTATTATCATCAATTCTAGACCACTTTTTCTCCCTAGATCTCTCTTTAAGTTTCTCCTCCTCAATTTGTTCTGCATGAGTAATAAGACGAGAAATATCTATGTCATTAACAAGCAAAGACATACGACATTCTTTCACCACTAGGTCGGACACCCCCGACATAAACTTACTCATTCCCGACCTAGGGTCGGCCACTAGAGATGGAGCATATTTTGACAATTTAGTGAACTTTAGAGCATACTCCTTCACACTCATACTTCCTTGACGTAGGTTAAGGAACTCATGCACCTTTGATTCCCTCATCTCAAGGGGAAAGAACCGATCAAGAAAAGTAGATTTAAACACTTCCCACTCTACGGGACCCGCTCCTACAGGCCTTGCTTCTTTCCATTGGTCGTACCACACTTGAGCAACACCCTTCAATTAATAAGCGGCAAATTCTGCCTTCTCTATCGGAATCACCCCCATATATGCAAGTACCTTATAGACCTCATCGATAAACTCTTGAAGATATTCCTCAACTTTGGAGCCATAAAATTATTGAGGGTTCATCCTCTTAAAGTCCCTCACTCTTGACGCCGTCATACCGACATTTGGGTTCACGAGGGCTACCATCTCTCTATTGGCTTGGGTTGTCACGGCTTGAGCCAACAATTGAAAAGCTATCCTAAATTCTGCATTTGTCACATTCTCAGCTATAGGGTCAATCAGAGCTTGTGGAGGAGCTTGAGGAGGAACTTCTTGATCCTCATTGTCTTTCTCATTCCTTCTAGCATTAGCCCTTGTAGTAGTCATATCATGTAGACCATCGGGTAAGGATTAGGAGAAAGACCTTATAGAGTTAAAATCTATGGTATGACTTACAGTAATGAAGAAGTGAAGTTTCCTAAGCATCTCGTAGCCTCTCATTCATAAATGTAGCACGCTTCACACATATGAACAAGACTCTACTAGACATGGTTTTGAGACATCCTAGAATAATTCTAAACCTTGTGCTCTCATTACCATGTTTGTCACGACCCAGGGGTACCCCCTCAATATAACAAGGTGTGAAAGACCCCGAGAGGCATCATACAAGCCCCTTAGCATATCGTCACATAAAGTAATAGAAATGAGTGGAAATTTAAAATATTTTTCATAACATCAAAGTTTCATAAAACAAAGCGGAAGTCTATTAAACTTTGTCTCAAACCATCTAAAACCTAAATATCTTGGGACACATCCCATACAATAGTTCTAAACATAAAATAAAAGACATAAGAGAAATGGTGGTCAAATCCTCGAATACTATGAGGACTCCCCAATCTTCAATCCTTACTCTACTATGAACCTAGCCACGGGGATTGATGTTGATATCGCCGGACCCTATATTTGATAAGAATGTAGGAAAGAATATGCGTTAGTACAAACATGTACTAAATATGATGGCTAGATTAAATCATCAACATAAGGATAGCATAAGCATTAGTCAACATTAGACATAGTCCAGAAGCAGAAGAGATAACAACATAAGTCATAAGCATAATCAATGCACATAAATCATTATAATAAAAGAGGAACACTTCTTGAAGTAACCTCACTCATCATTGGTCAAAACTTTGGTCATCACCTCTAGTCATCCATCTCATGGAAGGCCACTCTAGAAACAATCCAAACAATTCATTCTTCTTACACAACTCACATTATTCTTGATTTACTTTTCAAGACATGGAGATTAACGTCTATGCCTATTATAAAGGATAATGGGTATTCACCTCTTGCCTTATTATAATAGTCATAGGTATTCGCCTCCATGTCCATTTTAGGGGATCATAGGTATTCGCCTCCATGCCCAACATGATATGATATAGGTGTTCTCCTCCACATCATTTTAAAAGGATCATAGGTATTCTCCTCCATGTCTAAAATTATATGATATATGTATTCGCCTCTACATCATATTATAAGGATCATAGGTATTAACCTCCATGTCCTTGGTGTAAAGGCTAATGGGTATTCATCTCTTTCCTTGCTTCTTGAAGTTATATAATAAGGGTAGTCACCTCACATTCATCATCACATGACATGGGTAATCACCTCATGTTTATCCTCTCATGACATGGGTAATCACCTCATGTTTTCTAACTTAGGTATATGTGAGATCACCTCACAGACCTCTCATATGAAGGTCTTGGGTAATCACCTCAAGCCTCATCATATCTCATAATCCTTTGACTTAGATTCATTTTAGGTGAGCAAGCCTTTCAACCTAGAATCATTCTATGTGAGAAAACCTTTCACATTTATACATTCATACATTAATAGAGTAGGTTATGTGGGTAAATCCTTCCACAACAATTCTATCTACAAATCAACATTCATATATATAAGGTTTACTCTCAAAGCCCTAATCATCATAATTCACCAAGTAAGCCTTACTCTCTAAGCCATACTAGTCATAATTCATCAAATATACTTGATCTCAATCAACTGATGTTTATATCCTTCACTCTTAAGCAAATCATATCGATATGTTTCAATCTCAAGCGATCTCGAATGTATCTCATCAATCATAGAAGAATACATCTAATTCCTCAATCTCCCCTTTTATTGCATAAAACCCATTTACATTAATTTCATCTTTCTAGACATGGGTTAGGCATGGGTATATGTAAATTCATCCTAAAAACATATAATTTTTATCAATTCAATCATAAAATATTATAATCCTCTCATTTGGATCAATACCCATAACATTAGAAGAAACCCCTACCTAGAATTGGGGAATTCTTCTTCTAAATTGGGGAAATCATGGGGGATCCATGGATGAAAAAGCATCATAAATTGATTACAAATCTCACAAATTCTTGAGGATTAGAGACTTTACCTTGATCCTAGCTTGAACTCTTTCTTCTTCTTCAAGTTTTAGAGAGAAATATTTGAGAATAGAACTTTGGGATTCTTTTGGGGTTTTGGAAATAATGTCTTGAATGGTAAGTTTAAACGGTTTAAATCACTTATATATGTGTACTAGGCCTAGGCCAAACGACCTCACTTTATTTTAATTTAAACCGGAAAGACCCAAAATACCCTTCACTTGGCAGTGCACTGCCTCCTTTCACAGAGGGCTCCACGAGTTGTGGTTCCTACCACGAGCCTTCGTCCCTCTCGTGGTCCCCAACCAGTAGCTTAGGCAGCCACTATTTGACCCCAAAATACTAACGCACCTTCATGACTCCTCCCACGGCCCTTCAAGGCCTTCGCGAGCCATGAAGTGGCTCGTGTGGGGGAGTCTAACTTGGCGCAGCCTTGGGGAGCCAGTGCCTCACCACCATGGGTGGCACCACGATTCGTAGAGGCCACCATGAGCCGTCAAGGCCTCCGTGGAAGGTGGGCAGTTCCTTGGGAAGCTTGGGCTGCCTTGGGAAGCTTCCCTTGGCCCTTCCCCTTTTTTCCTTGGCCCATACCCCTAGTCCTTTGCTTGTTGCCCTCACAATTAGCCCTGGTTAGTCTACTAGACTACGGGGTGTTACACCCAATTCCTCTCATTTGACATTAATTGTCAAAACCTTGTGATTTAATTAATTGTTACAAAATTTATACTTCTACAAACGATTAGAACATCATTTTACTTCTTAATCGAATTATTTAACATATCACTCTCTGTGGGATCGACCCCAACTCTTAGTTGGGTTTATACTTGTTATCGACCACCTAAACTTAGTATCAGATGCAGTCTGGTTTAGCGTTATCAGTACTATTGTATATACCGTTATTGAAATAATTGTGTTCTTGATTTACTTGAGGACAAACAAAAGCTTAAGTTGGGGTTTCTTATAAGTGGTAGTTTTTCACTCATTTGTGGTCTATTTAGCTCAAAATTTAGTGTCCTCAATGCCTAATATTTTCCTATTCTGATGATATATTAATGATTTGCAGCTGTGAAGGCAAATGGACAAGGGAAAGAGTGATGATTTAAAGAATGTCCAAAAATGCAAAATGATGTGCAAACTATACATTGTTGATCGTCAAACGAAAGGGCAGATCACTCAATGAGAACAACCTCACCCAAAATGACAGTGCATAGCAGTTGTGTCTATTGAACCAGGTCGGCAAACTCCATTAGGGAAGGCGATGTGCCGAATGAGAAAGGCAGCCTTGCTTAACATCGCCAAAATTGGCAGTGTAAAAATAAAGATTGAATGCTTGAAAGGAGAACAAAGATGTTACTTGGAGATTCTACGAATGTGAAAGGCTGACTCAAATGAGGTCGCCAACAGAGGTTCAAACAAATGAATCCTAAAGCATGAAAAGGTGAGCTGAGGAGCAAGAGGCAATTTGTTGAACAAGCTCGGTGAGCCATGCTAGTGTCGCTGAATGTGTCGCGAATTTGATATTGGTCCTAATTTTTGAAAACTATAAATAGAACAAAGGAGAGAGAAATTTGGTAGTTCAGAAATTTAGAAAGAGGGAGAAATATTTTGAGTTTTTGAGAGAGAGAACACTTTACCTTTGAGAAGAACACTTCCTAGCTTCTGGTTTTTTTTTTAACTTTTGTGCTTGAAATTGACAAATTGAAGTTTAATCCAAAGTGGGTTTACTTGTAATTGCTTAATTTCATGTTACCCATGACTGCTTTTATGGAAAGTAGAATCTATTTACTTTTTGTGATGGATGGATAAAACCCTAAGATTAGGGGGTGCGATTATGGGGTTGGGGTTGATTTAATGTAGTGGGTATTGTACTATGCTCTATTCTTCTACTATTCATAAATGAATTTAGTCTAATTAGCATGGATTTAATTTATGGGTTAAGGTTGCAACCTTATTTACTACTTCCGATCTCCGGCCGATGCTCGAAAGTGATTGATTGGAGTGGGTGATTTGATAAATACTAGAAATATATGTTTGATGTTTGTAACTTGCTTGAAAATAGAGGTTATGGGTCGTATCTATTTGCTCTATTTCTGCATTGAAAAAGAGAATACAGTATGATTTGGGTTGTTTTGTTTGGCATATAGATGAGACTAAAGGAGATTATGTGTATAGATTCTTTGAGATTGACAGATGGTTAGCGTAATTGAAGATGATTTAGCCTATTCATGAATGCCTATAACTATAGAGCATCACAATTACCCATATGGGACATCGACTTCCAATCCCCGCACCCCTAGATTACTAGTTAACTCTTGAATTATTCGTAATTTTAGTTTAATTGTGATAGTTGACAACAAAAGCTTTTGATTAAATTGGTGGAATTATCCACCCACTTGTTCTTACTATTACAAATGAGCAATTTTACAATCCAACTTTCTTGATAGGAATTCTCTACGATATAACATTCCTTGTGAAATTCGACCCCGACTCTTCGTTGGGTATTTTTATTGACTACGATTGTTATCCATTTTTATTGGTTTTAAGGAGGACATTTGAGCGTTATTAAGCGACACTCATTGGAACACATAATAACCCACCATGAACTCCAAAGGACATATTCTCTGATCCGCGCACCTCTTCTACTTACTTTGGGCAGTATAGAGTATCTCCTGGATCACTCAAACACTATCCATAGAATCTCTCTGTACGTCGGTTCCCCATGGCCTAACCTCAAAAGCATCAAACCAGCCCATAAGAGAATGACAACTCCTACCATAAAATGTCTCTATTGGTGCCATCTGAATGCTCGGATGGTAGCTATTATTATACGCAAGCTTTTCCAAAGCCAAAGAACGATCTCACTGGCCACAAAAATCAATAACACAAGCCCGTCGCATATATTCCAATAGCCTCTCAGATTGACCATAGTCTGAGGGTAAAAAGTCGTACTGAGCTCAACCAGGCTATTTCAACTCCCTCTAAATAGACCTCTAGACATTTGAAGGGAACTAAGTACCCCAATCTAAGATGTTAGAGACCGGCACCCCATGAAAGAAGACAATATCTCTAAGATAGATCTGATCCAATCTCTCCGACGTGTAGGTAGTCTGAACTGACAAAAAAGGAGCTGACTTGGTCAATCGATCCACAATGACCAAAATAGAATCAAACACTAGGAAAGTACGTGGAAAACCTACCATAATGTCCATAGAAATACGCTCCCACTTCCACTCCTGAAGGGGCAGCCGTAGAGTCAAACAACATGGTCTGTGCAATGCACCTAGCCACAAACATTGCAATGTCTCTATTCATCCCACACAACCAATAGCATTGCCTCAGATTATGATAAATCTTTACAGCACCGAGTTGAATAGAATACATTGATCAATGGGACTCTTGAAGAATCAACCCAATTAACTCACCACCTATAGAAACACATATACGACCCTCAATCCTAGAGATGCCCTCGGGATCTAAGATCGCTTTCCTAGCCTAACCACTAAGAAACTTGTCTCGAATTGTCCTCAATTATGGATCCTCAAACTACTGTGCCTGAATAGGCTCCATCAATTAAGATCTAGCCGCCACATAAGCAAGTACTCTGCCTGTACTAGAAATATCAAGTCTAACCATCTGGTTTGCTAAGGACTGAATATTCGAAGCCATTAGTCACTCCTTAACACCTTAAAAAGCAAAACTCCCCATACTCACTGCCCTTCCGGGTTATAGTGTCTTCTACTACATTAGCCTTGCCCGAGTAATAAAGTATGGTAAGATCATAGTCCCTCAAGAACTCCAACCACCTGTGCTATCTCAGATTAAGGACCCTCGAATTGAAAAGATACTGAAGGCTACGATGATTAGTGAATACCTCAAAGTGAATTCAATATAGTAAGTGTCGCCAAGTCTTTAACACAAATACTACCATCGCCAATGCTAAGTCATGCGTGAGGTAGTTCTTCTCGTGAAGCTTCAGTTGCCTGGACGCATAAGCAATAACTCTACCCTGCTGTATCAAACATAATCTACGCAAAAACTAGAAGCATCACAGTAGATCGTAAACCCCTGGCCATCAAAATGAAGAGTCAAAATCAGTGATGAAGTCAACAAGGCCTTGAGCTTCAGAAAGCTCACCTCACACTCATCCGACCACTAGAAGGGAACATCCTTCTGAGTCAATCTAGTCATGGGTGCTGCAATAGAAGAAAACCCCTTCACGAACCATCAGTAGGAACCTGCTAACTCGATGAAACTACGACCCTCCATAGGAGATGTAGGCCTGGCCTAACTACAAACTGCCTCAATCTTCGTCTGATCAACCATAATGTAATTCTTTGACACTACGTGCCCCAAGAATGATACAGACTCAAGCCAAAACTCATGTTTAGTAAATTTGGCATACAACCGCTGCTCTCTCAAAGTGTAGAGTACAATCCTGAGATGCTACTCATGCTGCTCCCTACTAAAAGAGTAGACAAAGATATCATTGATGAACACTGTCACAAATGAGTCGAAAAAGCTAATGAACACATGGTTCATCAACTCCATTAATGTTATTGGGGCATTACTTAACCCATAAGAGATAAAAAAGAACTCATAGTTCCCATATAGAGTCCTAAAGGCAGTCTTAGGGATACCCACCACCCTAATCCTTAACTAGTGGTAGCCTGATCTCAAGTCAATATTAGAGAACACTGCTACACCCTGGAGCTGGTCGAATAAATTATCTATCCGTGACATATGGTACTTGTTTTTATAGTCACTTTATTGAGCTTCCTATAGTCAATGTATATACGCAAGGTACCATCCTTCTTTTTCATGAACATGATAGAAGCACCACAAAAGGATACCCTCGGTCTAATAAAGCCCTTTCCGAAGAGGTCCTGGTGCTACTCCTTAAGCTCCCTCATCTTATTGGAGTCATCCAGTAAGGTAAAATGGAAACTAGCTGCATTCTCGGCTCAACATCAATTCCAAAATTAATATCACGGTAAGGAGGAAGACTCGGTAGATTGGTAGGAAACACATCAGTGAACTCTCTAACCACTAGAACTGACTCATGAGGAGGAGTGTCGGCACAGAATGCTGGACATATGCAAGATAGGATAGACAACCCTTTTCAACCTACCACCGCACTGTTAGAAAGGAGATCACATCTCTCAACATGTGACTATCAGAACCGGTCCATACAAGAGGAGGAATACCAGGAATTCCCATAGTAACCGTCTTGGAGAAATAATATAACACTGCATGATAGGGAGAAAACCAATCTATACCTAAAATAAAGTCAAAATCCACCATATCTAACCAATGAGGTCTACCCAGTATCATACCCCAAGATGGTCACCACATATGCTCTATAAACCCGATGCACTACCAAATAATCACCTACGACGGTAACTACATGCATAGGCACAAACATCAACTCGCAAGACAAATCGAATTGTGTAGCATAATAAGTAGACACATATGAAAAACTAATCCCCTGATCGAATTAAACATAAGCAGGTTGATGGGAGATGGAGATCGTATCTGTGATAACAACATCTAATTACTCCGCCTCTATCCTCCCCCGAAATGCATACATATGGTTGTGTCCACCTCAACCATCTCATCTAACTGCTTAAGGACAACTCTAGTACCCTGGGACAACTCATAGTCTACTAAATTAGAGCCTTGTGGGACTTACCCTACTGACCGTGCTGACCCATCTGGTCCGACTGACCCTACCTCCTAACATAAAAGATTGTAGGAACCTCTCGAGAAAATTTACATGCTATACAACACTCATAGAAACCTCTACAAGAACTGTCCTTCTAAGACAACTCATATGAACCTTAATGACCACCACAACTTGAATATCTATAATAAGTACCTCGAGAAGTCTGAACCATCTGATCATTAGCACCAGCTGTGCCACCATTTATTATAGATAGAGCTACTTGGACTAGCATACTACACTGAAACTACTATGGATAACCTCAACACTGGAACCCTCTACTATGGGACTGAGACCTACTGAAATAAACCCCGATGATGGGACCTCTTGTCGCTGGATTCATAGGGCTCATGATGGATCCCCTCGATGGTGTGTATATGATCAACTATTTGCAGAAAAGAACAAGCCGACACCATATCTGCTCTGTCAAAAATCTAAGTGGAAATGAGAGCCCCTAACAAATCTTTAAACTCTCTCCTGCTCTATCGGCATAAGCATATGTCACGACCTGATCTCCCTTGTCATGAAGGCACTGACTATAACCTACCAGTAGGTAATCCAACCTGTACTTAGAAAGACAAGTAATGAGTCCTAGGTTAAACCTAAACAAAAAATAACACTAACAATAAGAAAACATAAAAACAAAGGAAAACCAAAAACTATATTCAATAGATACCCTCCCATAATTTGGAAGTCACGAGTACAAAGTTGTCTAACAAGAATAAATAAAAGTCCCAAAAATAGACCACAAAAAGCCGTCTGAAAGGAAAAAGACAAGCTAACATATGTACAGAAGAAAACAAGCTGATCCAGGATGCGAAGTGCTCACCCTCATCTATGATATCCCCAAACAGCAAAAGACAACATGAACAAGCACTAGTGGTAGCTGGTACTCGGACCTGCATCACAAAAAGATACAAAGTGTAGCATCAGTACCAAAATAATGTACTTAGTAGGCATCATCGGCCGACCGAGAAGGAAAGGTAAAGACAATCTGAAAAGATAGAATCGATATACAAATATAGGTCAAAACGGATTTGAAAAGAAGGCACACGAGTATAAAGAAAGTTAATCTAAGTAGACCAAAACTAAACCGAACTGACCCCAAAAGCCTAGAAGGTACACTCGTGCACAAGGTTAAAGAAAATCTGAATGGACCCCGATAAGACCGACAGGTACATAGAATCGGTAAGTCTACAAGACGTAAGAGTAATCCAGATCTTAATTCATGAATTTCAATCGGCTCCAAGCACAAGTAACCAAGAACAAGTCAACTCCCAACCAAGCTAGCAAGAGTGGAAATCAACTTAACCAGTCAACTCCCAGCCCAACTAGCAAAGGTTATTATCAACCCAGGCAACCCAACCATTGATCCACTCCTGGGGGCGTTAAATTCCCAGAAAGCAAGAGTACCTCTGTGGCGTGTTAACTTCGTAAAGGATCTTAAATTTCAAGCCGCCTAGCTACCTAGCAAGCCCACTCCTAGGTGCGTCAGCCTCCCAACTAACAAGAGTGACCGGGGTCGCATCGACTCTGAAGAGGATCTGAAGTAGGCTCCTAGCCACCATGTATCGACTTCCACACTTAATGATATAATAAAAGACTCTGAGCTGAAAGCACTCCAATCCAGAGAAATCACACAGTATCAGGTAACGCATCAGAGATGTAAAAAGTGGGAGAGGAGACATAAAGGCTAACAAGAATTGAAATGCCAAGCTAAAGATTATACTCTCAGACCCAAGTATGCTATTCCAGTCTACGAGGACCTAGTCTGTCCAAAATGATGTCGGAGACATACCATAGTCACAAGGTGAATGGGTCTAAGGCCACACTAGTCTATCTTAGACTAAGGTCAAAAGGAAAGAGGCGAATACCCATTAGCCTTTGTAAGTTAGGCAAAGAGGCGAATCCCCATGTCTTTAAAAGTAAGTATGAATAATGTGATTTATGTTATGAAGATGAATAGCCTGGATTGTTTCTTGAGTTTTCTTCCATGATATAAGCATGACTAGAGGCGGATGACCCAAGTAAGGATAAGTTGAGGTTACTTAAGGAAGTATTCCTCATTTTTATGATGCTTTATATGTATTGATTATGCTTTATGTCTTATGTTGACTGATGCCTATGTTTATGTTGTTTAGGCAAGCTATCATATTTAGTACATGTTTTTACTAACGCATACTCTTGCCTACATTTCTTATGCAAATGTAGGGTCCGACGATATTGATTCTCACACTCGTGGCTAGGATCATAGTAGATCAAGGTGTGAAGATTTGGTGAGTCCTCATAATATTCGAGGATTCGACAACCCTTTTATTTTATCTCTTTCTTTTCTTGTTCGAACTATTGTATGGGCTGTGTCCCAAGGTTATTCATGTTGATTAGATGGTTTGAAATAATTGTATTAGAATTCCGCTTGTTTTATAAAAGACTTTGATTGTATTGAAAATGTTTTAATTTCCACATAATTTTCTATTTACTTTATATTATGATATGCTAAGTGGCTTGTATGAGGCCTCTCGAAGTCTTGTACTCCTTGTTTCATCTAAGGGGTACCCCTGGGTCGTGACAGAAGCCCTCCATAAATAATATGTAGTAGCTTGCAAAACCGACGAAGCTCCGAACCTCAGTAACTTAAGTGGGCCTAGCCCTATCACGAATAGCCTCAATATTTGTCGGATCTACCATCATACCATCCTTGGACACCACGTGCCCCAATAATTCTATAGACTGCTAACTCTCATCTACACTTCAACCAATTCTATTTGTAGGCAGTTTCTAATAGGTATAAACCCAACTAAGAGTTGGGGTCGATCCCACAGGGAGTGATACAGTAAACAATTCGATCATGAAGTAAAATCGTTTCCTAATCATTTGTAGAAGTAGAATTTTCATAACACTAAAGTAAATCACAAAGTTTGAATGAATAATATCAAATGGGGGGATTTGGGTAACCAATTTACGACTACTAAAAACAGAAGTAAGCAAGTAGAGAAGGTTTCTTGGGAATTTGATAAGTTGAATGCTAATTTCGCGTAATGGGTGATTACAAGTTACTCAAAGTTGTTAAATATCAATGGGTAGGCGGGGTTTTAAGTGCAGTAGCCATTTCTCAATCAACTATTGCGGTTAAAGTGAGTTCTTTCGAACCTAACAAGAGAAACTTAATCGAACAATTCATTACCTTTATCAATCCACTTTTTCAAGAGAGATTTGCAAGATTGCAAACAAACCCACTTTCTAAAGCTAGATACAAAAAATGAAATCGTAACAGTCATCAACTAATAATTTGACTCTAACACTTCTTTCCGAAGAAAGTATGGAGTTCTAAGATAGAACTGCATTTGCAACTACAATTCCTCAATTAAAATATGAAAAATTAATTGAACCCACTTCAAATCAATAATAAAATCAGTAAATAATAACACCCATTAGCTAATTAAAGCATTCAACTACATAATCACACCCCCAAGATTGGGGGTTTTAGCCGAACATATTAAAGAACAAGAAATCGTTACCAACTAAGTTTTCCATCAGATTTGGAAACAATCCACAAGTCTCCAAATGCTCCAATTAAAGCTAAAAATCTCACAATCTCTAAATTCTTGCTCAAAAATCTCAAAATAATGTTCTAGAATGTAAAATATCAAAAACCCAGAAGTTGAGTAATGTGTCTAAAAATTCCAGAGCTGTTCAGAACTACTTCTCTTCTTTTGAAAAATATCATTTATACTTTTCCAAAATTTCAGCATCGGGGTCACTCGGTGAAGTATGTCGGATTTTGCCGACTCGATCGGTGATGCGCTGAGTGTTCCTCCTCTCGCCTTTTTGGCGTGGCTTTTCATCATCTCTTTTCTGTAACATTTGGCGATTGAGATCGGCATCGCTCATCTATTCGGCGCCTCGCCGTACTGCTAATCTGCTCGCCAAGTTGGTCTTGTCCAGGGGCTGGCATGCTGGAACTTTGGGCGAGCTGAAGGTCCACTCGGCGACTCACCTAGTGGCTTTGGCGAGTACTTGCTTTGCTTTCCTTCAATATTTTATGTTTTTTCGCTATTATTTGCCTCGTAGTGTTCCTGCCTTGCTTTTTTGCCTTCATTGCTGCATATTAACATTTTAACATCAGTTATGAGGATAAAATAGCTAATTTCCCAACTATTAAGCCCTAAATGAGTCGAAATCCCCGACTCATCAACACCCCCAACTTAAACTCTTGTTTGTCCTCAAGTAACTCACAAGATCAATCAGGTCTACAGGGATGTCTAGAAATAGCGCTACTTCAGACTCAACATGAATGCAAACGAGGTTCAATCTTCACAAGCAATGTTCAATTGTGCACTAAAAGTTTCAAATGGTGACTAGCCATAGTAAAAAAGAAGTCAAGCTCGCAATGGTTGCCTCAAATGCAAATCCAAGCTCAACAAGAGTATTTGAATTCCCTCACATAAAAAATGATTCAATGTTCTCACAAAGTCCATCAAATATTATATCATAATTAATAAAAATCAACTCTCACACTCTCAAAAATAAACACATGCATGATTTTACCCATAGGCTTGCCCGTATTTTTTGATCAACACATCATTTGACTCAAACAAGATCACCAAGGTCTTTCAAGGGTTGTAATGGGGTTGAGGGTAAATGTATGATCATTTTGTCTTAGTGACTTCTACCTTCATGAAGCATGACTTGCATTTTACTTCTTCTCTTTTTCTTTAACTATTTTCATTTTCACAATCCACTGTAAGTATTTTCAAGCACAAAACATATTGTTAGACTCATTGGATACCCCTTTTCTTTCAACCAACGCACAAATTACAAACTTCTTTCTCAATCTTTTTCTTTTTCTTTTCTTTTCTTTCTCTCTCTTTTTTTGAATGGAGGGGTTCAATCTTTTTCAGCACAATTCTTCAAGGGTGAATTTCACAAATTTCTTGATCAATTTCTCTCCTCATTTTTCACCACACCCCCAACTTAGGATTTTATCCTAAGTTGGGTATTCAAACAGACCAAGGTTTCATGAAGGTTTTAGGCAGGGAGGAAAAAGGCTAAATGTGTTCAGGTTTCATCCAAAGAAAATATTAGGCTCAGATGGTGCCAATTTAGGTTCATACTCTCACAAGGTGGTCACAAAGGAGGTATATGTAGCAATTTGGTTCACTCTCACAAATTCTTGCCTAAGATCATGTCTTTCATTGACCACTACTATTCAATTGGACCAACTGGGCAAGTTCTAGGTATCACAAAGGACATGTTTCAAGAAAACATCACCACACAAGGCAATCAACACATTCATCGATCATGACTCTATAAGTTAAGCTCGCGTGCAACGTTCATCACAGGACTCATTTCGACAATTGACTAGTCACAACAAGATGCTTAGAGTCCACACATGACTTATACAACTCAAATTTTCCTCATCGGACTTGCACAAACATATCGTTCAATCAATATCACTATTCAACTCATCAATTTTGATCACAACTAATACTCAAATATGCAAGAGAATAGCCACACCATTCACAAATTCAAAAATCAAGTGGTGGATCAAAAACCAACATTCACAATTTAAAAACCAACATTCACATTTAACCATAATAAACAAGAAGATTTGGACATATAAAACACAAAATCATCCCAAAGCATCCAAAATAAAAATAGATACAACCCAAGGGGCTAGGTGTGAAGATACCCACACCCCACCCAAAATAAAAAAAACAGTGTCCTCAATGTGAAAGGAAATAAATGTCCCAATAGTAAAATAAGAAGAGAGTCAAGATCCCCATGTCAGACTAAGCCTGAGGAGAACAATGCACATCTGGGGATCTCTCAGTTTGGGCATTAGTGCTTGACTCATCTCCAAGAGTAGGTTGTGCTCCACTGGAACAAATCATCGAGGTGTCTTGAAGTGAAGCCTCTGTGGCCATTTGCACAATTAAACCCTCCAAGTCCTCGAGATCATCATATACAGTAGCATCAAGGCTCCCAAGCTCCTCCTCATCTATCTCAAGAGCATCCGATTCATCACCATTATCAGCTAAAACATCATGTCTGGTCGCAGTGGCCAAAGGGATCTAAAAAATAGTTGGAACATCATAACTAGGAACCTCAGGAATGTCCACAGTACTCAGAGCATCGAAATGTCAGTGGATTTGAGCTCATCCACATCTCGTCTCAATCCAGCCACATCAACCTTCAACGCTCTCACATCCTCTGATTGTTGACCGCCCTGCTCAAAGACCTCGACCTAGACGGTTGATCAATGCTCAACCACACCTCATCCAATACTAGGTCTGGGCGATCGTAATCTAGTATATAACTAATGAAAGGTTGGGGTCGAACCCACAAGCAACGTTACAAGTTCGAATTCAGTTATGAAGTTATGAATGTAATCTAATTGGTTGTAGGAATAGAAATTATTGAAAACATGCAATTAAATTCAAAGGGGTGACAACAAATGTCAGATGGGGGGATTTGGTTTGTCAATTAACAACTAAAACAAATACGAAAACAAGGGTTTCAACAATATTAAGAGGAATTCTTGGGATGTGATCGATTATAAGCTAATTACACTATATGGGTAATTAAATTTTAACAATAATTTGCTGAATCATTATGGGTAGGCTAGGCTATAAGTGCAATAGTTTTCTCTCAAACAACTATTACGGTTCAAGGGAATTCTCTCGAGCATCGACAAGCTTAACAAGATAAACAACCCACAACCTTAATGTATCAACACTCTCGAGCTAGATAGGTAGAATTGAGTTTAGGATTCACTTTTTTGAGCTGAACCCATATCAACACAATACCTACTGGAAGAGAGTCTCTAAAATTTCATTTTAAATTTAAATTTATAGTTGCCTAATATTTGGCCTTAAGGGCCATTGGGCGAAGTAAGTCGAGCCTCGCCGAACCAATCGACGATCTGCCCTTTGCTCCAATCCATCGCTGCTTTGCATTGGCCATTTGTCTTAAGAGTTTTGTGACTTTAGGCGATTCAGATTGTTGTCGCGGAGTCATTCGGTGATCCACCGACTACCCATTCTTTTCACCAAATCGGTTCTTCGCAAGGGCTGGCACACTAGAACTTTGGGAGAGCTAAAGAGCCAATCGACGGTTCACCGAGTGGCATTCACCAAAATCGTTTTTCTTCACTACTTTAGCTTGTTTGATCCTTTTTTCCAGGTAGTGTCCTTGCCTTGCTCCTCAGCCTACATACCTAGAAATCAATGCTTTAACATCAGTTTAGAGAATAAATTAGGCATTTGAGGACACTTAAACTATCAAACCAAAGCCCTAAATGAGTCGAAATCTAAAACTAATCAACACTCCCAACTTAAACTTTTACTTGTCCTCCAGTAAAACACAATATTAATCGGTTCAACAAGGATGTCTACAAACAGTTCTTCTTAAGATTGAACATGATTGCCCACAAAAGGTTCAAACTACACATACAATGCTCAATTGTGCACTCAATGATTAAAAATGTGACTCACCATTATCAAGTGTACTCAAGCTCAAAATGCTTGCTTCAAATGCAAGTTCAAGCTCAACAAAGGTACTCAAATGCCCTCACAACAAAGATGATTCCATAATCACACAAAATTTCTCAAAACTTTAAGGTCCCAAAATCACATACAACTCTCACACTCAAAAAGATGAACACATGCATGACTCCACCCAGAAGATTGCCGTTATTTTCCAATCAACATTCCTTTCAGCCCACTCAAGATCACATAGGTCTTTTTAAGGCTTGTAATGGGGCCGAATGTAAAGGTATGGTCATTTAGGCTTAGTGGCTTCCAACTTCATGAAGTATGACCTGAACATCACTTTTTCTCCTTATCTTTCACATTCAAACATGTTGAAAATCCACCCCATTATTCAACTAAACATGAATCACCGGATACCCCATTTCTTTCACTATTTTCACACAATTAATTTCACAACTTTTGCTCTTTTTCTGTCTTTTTCTTTTCTTTCTTCATTTTTTTCTTTTCTCTTTTTTTTTACATGGAGGGGTTCCATCTTTTTCAAAACAATCCATCAAAAGGGGATTTTTTTTACACTTCTTGACTTTCCTTCTTTTTCACCACACCCCCAACTTAGGCTTTTGGCCTAAGTTGGCTATTCAAACGAACAAATACTTCATGAAGGTTACAGGTGATAGGATAAAGAGGTCAAAGTTATTCATGTTTCGTCCAAAGAATAGGATAGGCTCAAAAGGTGTCAAGCACGGTTCACACTTCTCACAAGGTTGGCCACAAAGAGGTATATTGTCAATTTGGCTAAATTTTCAAAACTTTTGCCTAAGATCATTTCAATTGATTGCTTCACTCAATCAATCGGACAACCAAGGAAAATTCTAGGTGTCATTAAGCATAATGGTCAAGACAACATCTCTACACAAGGCATTGGTACAATTATCAAACAAGACTCCACACTTTCTAGCTAGCATGCAATGTTCATCACAAGAGACTTAATCATAAATTAGCTAGTCACAACGAGATGCTAAGAGTTCACATATTGCATATGTAACTTAGTTTGCCTCATCGTAACCACACTTTCATATTGTTCAATTAAGAGCACTATTTAAGTCATCGGTATTGACCACAAATGACACTCAAATTTACACAAGAACAACCACAATCACATAAAAAAGAGGTGGGAAAAATTTAAACTTGATTCAAAACCATTTCAACACCATTTTCAAATTAAAACTAAGGGCCACAATCCAACAACAAAGATATATAAACCAATAAGCTCTAATATTCACAAAAACACAATTAAAATTAAACCAATATTCAAAAAACAACCCACAATAGGTAGATATGAAAATACCTCACCCCACCAACAAAATACGCAATTGTCCTTAAATGCAATAAAAAAACAAAAACAGTCTAAAAAGTAATAGAGAAGGAGGTAAGAAAATCATCCTGCCAGGATAGGCCTAAGGTGAAGTATGCATATCTACAGCTCCCTTTGTCTGGGCCTCAATGCCCCGTATCTCAGCATCTTTTCCTCCTCTGGAGCCCTCCATAGAAACATCCCGAAAAGAGGCCTGCACAACTCTATGCACCATGGCTCCCTCTAGATCTTCTAAGTCATCATAGACAGCCGCATCAATAACACCAAGATGTTCCTCATCTGTCTCAGCCTCGGACTCAACAACAGCATCATAAACTCTAGTCTCATCTCCGCTAGTAGCCGAAGGTACATCGGAACAAGCTGGAATATCTGCACTCGGCATGTCGGGAATCTCCACTGTCAGAAGCAACATAGTCAAATCAGTGGACTTTAGCTGGTCCATATCCTTCCTCAACCCACTAATATCGGCCATTAAGGCTGTCACCTCATCTGTAGCACCTCAGGTCTTCTCATAAGCTCGGACATTAACAGTAAGGGCATCTAGTACCAACTTATAATCCCTCATCTCAGCCCTAAGTGGAGGCAAGGCAGCAGCTATCGCCCGCTCTATCATTCCAGGCACAGAAGCCTCAACCTGGGAGGCATGCACATCGGCTGAATGAGCCAGATGGCCCATCTTGTACAGCATGGCTTAGGTGATAAGGGGTCGGGAGGCAGAAGCAACAACAACAAAAGATCTAGTGGAGCCAAGGCAGTAGCTATCGCCCGCTCTATCATTCCAGGCATAGAAGCCTCAACCCGGAAGGCACGCACATCGGCTGAATGAGCTAAATGGCCCATCTTGTACATAATGGCTTGGGTGATAAGGGGTCGGGAGGCAGAAACAACAACACCAAAAGATCTAGTGGAGGGGGTGCAACAGATGAACTAGGAGTCTCAGAAGCAGTAGGTCCACAACTACCTGAAGTCCCACTAGCCTGAGGGGGCATAATTTCCTCTGTCGGCAACATGTCAATGTCAACCTCTGGGGAAGTATCCACCGGTGCTGCCCTCCTCCTATCAGCCTAGTCCGGTGAACACTCAGCCTCAAATACGCTGAATGTCAGTAGAAGAGGTGGGTGTCACCTCCATATCCATCTTCTCATATCTATGAACACGAGCCGGTCTGTACAACTTGGTGATCAACACCGGGAATGGGAGCGAGGTCTGTCTTTGCTTGGCCCTCATGAACATCTCCAGCTCAATAAATAACCCTAAATTCAGCTCCTGGGAAGTAATGATGGACCCTAGATAGGCTGCCTTCGGGAGTTGGAGGATGGACTCGTTCAAGGACAGCATTATGGTGCTACTGATGAACCCTAACCAGTATCTGGCAGCAACATTCAGGTCCTTCTTCTCTATCGGGGCACCTACCTCTATCCCCCTTGGGGTTACACCGGAGATAAGGGGAGCCAACCACCCCTTAAGGTCCTCTAAGGTCTTCTTCTGGACCAAGTCGATGCACCTGTGCATAATATCAAAAGAGCAGCCCAATACCGCATTTATGTCTAAACAACGGCATTTAACCTTCTTGCCGCAAACCATCACAAAGACAACCGACCTGAACATGCTGGCCTTCTTATTCCCCTTAGGGACCAAATTACGATAGGCTGAATAGAACACCTAGCCCAATTGGTAATGTAGGGGCCTCGGGGTTTTATGAATATCTCAAACTCATGGTACTGTAGAATGCTCCACACCTCCAGAGATCTGTCCACCACACCGTCGGTAGACAATCTATTCTATCTAAGATGGTCCTCAAACCCTTGGCCTTTAATTGATTGAGTGACCGAGGAGGAGATCCCTGAACAGGTGGTGCCTGCACTACTGTCTGTGCTGGAAGAGGCACTAGAGCTGAAGTTGAAGGGGTAGGAGGAGTCGGAGGCACCGTGATCCTAGATGGATCATTCATCGCTTTGGAGCGTAGCTCCACTCTCCAGGCCTGTAATAGCTGGTCATCCTCTGGCTTATAGATAGAAGAGGGAGAGTCCTCCTAGGAGCCATCCTCACTGCCTGAGGTAGTGATGTGCATCGCGTATATCCCCTCACTATCTAAGCTTTCCTCTGATGTCTCAACCATGGGCTCCTTGCCCTTGCCTTTGCCTCCCTTTGGAGGTAGTTTTGTCGCCTTTGCCTCAGGATGCAGCGGCATCCTCATTGATGGTGAAACAACGTGCCCCCTTCCAGGGAGGTACATCTCTGCCAGCTACCTTAGGTCTAGCGACGCATGGAAAATAACATGAAAAACATTAGAAAACTTTCGGAAAAATTGGTGCAGGAAGACTCGCCGAACCGATTGGCGAGTCGCCGAACCACTTTGGCGAGCCTGGTCGGGCTCACCGAAAGTTCCAGAACAAAAATTTCAAAAATTCAAAGCTGGTCGGCAACATCCAGGGTCATTCGGTAAATCGGCGACACATTTCGGCGAACTAGAAGTAGCTCGCCGAAAGTTATTGAATAATTTTAGGGAAAAGGGGCACAGAAGGGAGATCAAGAACCACTTTCGGTGAGTTGCTGAGTGAACTCTGCGAGATCAGGCGTATAGCCGAATGTTATAGAATAAAACTCAGCATTTTAGGGAAAAGGAACTGTAGCTCGCTGGCACAACTCAGTGATGAGCACCAGGAATGGTAGCAAGGTCTGACGCTACTTTCCCTAATGGCCATCTCCTGCTAAATAATCATCCCGAGATTCAGCCTATCACGGGTAATGATAGATCCCAACAAAGTTGCCTTCGGATGCCCGAAGATGGACTCATTCTACCATGGCATTAGTCTACTGCTAACGAACCTGAACCAGTACCTCGCAACTACATTGAGTTCCTTCTTCTCAATCTGGACCCCTGGCTTAATCCACGGAGGTGTAATGTTAGAAATGAAGGGGGCCAACCATCCCTTAAGATCGTTGAGGGTCTTCTTCTGAATCCTGTCCACAAAGAAATGGACTACCTGAACTATGCACCCCAACACTTCAAAGATTTAGCTGATCATAATAAATAACAAGAAATCGTAACCAACTAATTTTTCCATTAGATTTGGCTACAATCCACAAGTATCCAAATGCTCCAATTAAAGATAAAAATTTCACAATCTCTGAGTCCTTGCTCAAAAATGTCAAAACAATGTTCTAGAATGTAAAATATAAAAAATGCAGAAGTGGAGTAATGTGTGTAAAGATTCTAGAACTCCTTCTCTTATTTTGAAAAATAGCATTTAAACTTTCCCAGAATTTCAGCAACAGGGTCACTCAGTGAAGTAAGTCGGGTTTCACCGACCCGATCGACAATGCGCCGAGTGCTTCTCTTCTCGCATTTTCGGCGTGACTTTTCATCATCTCTTTACTGTAACATTTCGCGATTGAGATCCGCATCGCTGATCTCTTTGGCGCGTCGCATAACAGCTAATCTGCTCGCAAAGTTGGTCTAGTCCATGGGTTGGCATGCTGGAACATTAGGCGAGTTGAAGGTCTACTCGGCGGCTCGTCGAGTGGCTTTGGTGAGTACAAACTTTACTTTCCTTCAACTTTTTCAGCTTTTTCGCTATTATTTGCCTCGTGGTCTCCTTGCCTTGCTTTGTTTCCTTCATTACTGCATATTAACATTTTAACATCTGTTATGAGCATAAAATAGGCATCGAGGACACTAATTTCCCAGATATTAAGTCCTAAATGAGTTGAAATCCTTGACTCATCACTGACCAAAGCCAAAACTCCCTCTTTGATGACTTGGCATAAAGTCGCTGATCTCTCAAAGTATGGAGCACAATCCTTAAATGTTGCTCATGACCACTCGTGCTCCGTGAGTACAAAAGAATATCATATATGAACACAATGATGAACAAATCAACATATGTCCTGAACATAGTAATCATCAAGTCCATCTAAGAGGTAGGGGAATTAGTCAACCCAAAAGACATCACTAGGAACTCATATTGGCCATATCAAGTTCTAAATGTAGTCTTAGGGATGTCTGCTTCCCTAATCCTCAGTTGATGGTAACAAGACCTCAAATCAATCTTCAAAAACACTTCGACATCCAAAAGCTGGTCAAATTGATCATCAATCATATGCATGGGGTAGCAGTTCTTCATCATCACCTTATTCAACTTCGTATAGTCAATACACATGCGCATCGTACCGTCCTAGTTCTTCACAAATAGAACAGGAGCAACTCAAGGCAACAAAGTAACCGTGATAAAACCCTTATCCATGTCACGACCCAGGGGTACACCCTAGATGTAACATGGCGTATAACACCCTGAGAGTCCCCGTACAAGCCAATTAGCATTCATGAGATAAGAAATAAAACAAAGAGATAAAGACAACATTTCAAGTATGAATATTTTATAAAAGTAATGCGGAAGTCTAAACACTTGTCTCATTAGCCAGCTAGTACATAATAATGAAATTGGGCCTAGCCCATACATCATGTACAAAAATGAAAGTAAGAATGAAAACTATAAACAATGACAACCGTCCTCGAAGCATAAGGACTCACCCAAGCTCGAAATTTGTCAAATCAACCTATAGCCATGAAACTGAGAACCTGATAGTCGGACCCTACATTTGGGGAAATGTAGGCAAGAGTATGCATTATTACAAAATATGTACCATGTATGATAGACATGCATATACACATTTAAAACATGCTAAAAGGGACATTTTCATGAGTAAACAACGATCAAGCTAAAACAAAAATCTTGAGATTTAAAAATCATAAGTCATAAAACATGATCAATGCAAGTGAACGTCATCTTAAAACAAACTTACGATACTTTTTTAAGTAACTTTGGTTCATCATAACTTTTCTTGTTTGTGGGAAGTAGCCTTAACCGACATATAAAACCATGCGAGCTATCAACATGGAATCCGGTGTCTCCCACACCGAAAAGGGTTATCCTACTTGCCAAGGAAGAACCATAAACTTCTAGCTATTATGGATCCACTAGCTAATATCTATCTATACAATTATTCTATGGGGGCACATAGGTAAGGGATAATGAGATTGGTACTAGAAACCTATCCTCTACTAACGGAAGAGCTTCCATATCAATATCCTCTTGATGCTAAGCATAAATCCCACAGAGTAATTATTTTCTTAACTTGTTCTTCTTATCCATTGAAGGGCATGTCATCTTGCCAATCCAAGATAAGGCATATGTCATCCATGGAAAGGTATCATTCAATGACCAATCTAAGCTAGGTAATGCATCATCCATGGAAAGGTACAATTAAGTAACCAATCCAAGATAGGTCTTATAAGAATAGCTCCTAAATTCCTTGATTCACAGTTTAGTTGAGAAAACCTTTCAACCCTAAGAATCCTTTATATGAGAATGACCTTTCACAAATCATGCTTTAATGTGTTTATGAGAAATCCAAAAACAAAACAACACCATTATCATTGATACTTCACTCTCAAAGCATCCTTAAAACATTTACATAAATTTCATAAAAACATGCTTAATTTCATAATCTCCTTTTTCATAATTTAAAACCCACATCATATCATCTTAATTTGAAATCATGGGATATACATGGGTTCATGGGGAATCATCATAAAATCATAGTATTTCATTAATTCATGCATTAGAGATCGTAATTCAATCATTTAAATCGATAATCAAAAGAACCCATAATATAGAAGGAAAATCCTAACTCAATTGGGGATTTTTAACTTTGAAAATAGGAGAATTTGGGAACTCCATGAATGAAAAGATTCCATAGATGAAAACTATCATACCTAAAAGCCAATTGCTTAACATCAATGGAGGATTAAGAGACTTCACTTGAAATCCTAGGTTAAATCCTTCTTTTTCAAGCTTTCTAGAGAGAAATATTTTGGAGAGGAGAGTTGTTATTCTTTTAGAAATTTGAGAGAATGATTTCAAATGGGGAAATTTGGAGATTAAAACGCTTATATAGTGGTTTTAGTGAAGGGTAAAACGATATAGTATTAGGATAAAATAATTACGAAATGACCCAACTGCCCCCTAAAAACAAATGCCGACTCTTGAACTTCGGCCTGACCGACAGTCTGTTGGTCGAACCATAGACCGTCCTGCTAGTCCGTCGTTAGGATCATAGGCTGAGGTCTAAGGCCTCGATCGATGGACCTTGTCCACTGGCCTTGGGTATAACGACGGTCTGTTTGTCCCGGCTGTGGGTCTCGATGTTTGATCCTAAAATTTCTCTAAGTCTGGAACTCACCTACGGGACCTATCTACGGCTCATGGATTGAACTACAGACCGTTCAAGAAATATCTACGGCTCACCTCGTCCTCAAATGAGATTCAAGACATCATAAGGAAGGTATGAACTTGACCTAACAACTCAACATGAATGCAATCACATAAATGCACATATCCGAGGAGGAAATATCAACGTTAAGCTAAATCATGTTCAAAACATCATATCATGAAGTCTATATGCAACTCATACTCAAATGCACATAAACATTTAGAGATCAATCAAGTTGACTCATTTTCTCAAAACATAAGCTTTTCATGAACATGTATAAGTAAGGAAATTAGGGGAATGTCTAAGACACATGATACCAAACGAGTAAACCATGAGGAACTCACTACCTCAAGCTACAGTAAGAGTAGAAGGAAATAGATGAGGATATCGGGACATCATATCGGCCTCGGCCTCCCAAGTAGCACCCTCACCTAACTGATTCATCCAGAATACTTTCACGAAAGCAACTTCATTGTTTCTCAACTTCTTGACTTACCGGTCCAAAATCTCAACAGGAACTTCTTCATAAGAAAGATTCTCCTTAACTCCCAAACCTTCTAAGGGAACTATAGCTGTCTGATTACCAACACATTTCTTCAACATAGAGACATGAAAAACCGGATGCACCGATGCCAATTCAATAGGCAATTAATGTTCATAAGCAACCCTACCAACATGCCTCAAAATTTGATACGGCCCTACCTAACAGGGACTAAGCTTCCCTTTCTTACCAAACTTCATTACACGCTTCATGGGTGAAATTTTCAAGTAAACCCAATCATGAACATCAAACTCAAGATCTCTTCTCCTAACATCGACTTACAACTTTTGCTGACTTTGAGTCGTTTTCAACCTCTCTCTAATGAGTCAAACTTTCTCCATAGCCTCATGTACCAACTTGGGATCTATTAGGGCAACTTCACCCACTTACAACAAACCTATTGGAGATCCACACCTCCTAACATAAAATGTCTCAAATGGAGCCATACTAATACTTGAGTGATACCTATTGTTATAGGTAAACTCAATCAAAGGAAAATGATCGTCCCAATTACCCTTGAAGCCAATCACACAATCTCTCAACATATCTTCCTATGTTTGGACAGTATGCTCCGCTTTCCCATCAATTTGGGGATGAAAAGTCGTACTAAGCTTAACACGAGTACAAAGACCTTTTGGAAAGATTTCCAAAACTGAGAAGTGAATTGGGTGCCAGGATCAGAGATAATGGAAAAATGCACTCCATGCAACTTTACCATTTCCCTCAATTAAGTCATAGCATTGTCCTCCGCTAAATAAGAAACCTTGACGGGGTTCACTCTCACAAATTCTTGCCTAAGATCATGTCTTTCATTGACCACTGCTAGTCAATTGGACCAACGGGGCAAGTTTTAGGTATCACAAAGTACTTGTTTCAAGAAAACATCACCACACAAGGCAATCAACACCATCATCGATCATGACTCTATAAGTTAAGCTCGCGTGCAACGCTCATCACATGACTCATTTAGACAATTCAGTAGTCACAACAAGATGCTAAGAGTCCACACATGACTTATGCAACTCAAATTTGCCTCATTGGACTTGCACAAATGCATCGTTCAACCAATATCACTATTTAAGTCATCAATTTTGATCACAACTGATACTCAAATATGCAAGAGAATAGCCACAACATTCACAAATTCAAAAATCAAGTGGTGGATCAAAACCCAACATTCACAATTAACCATAATAAACAAGACCAAAATAAAAAACAGTGTGCATAATGTGAAAGGAAATAAATGTCCCAATAGTAAAATAAGAAGACAGCCAAGATCCCCATGTCAGGCTAAACCTGAGGAGAATAATGCACATCTGGGCTTTCTCAGTTTGGGCATTAGTGCCAGACTCATCTCCAAGAGTAGGTTGTGCTCCACTGGAACCAATCATCGAGGTGTCTTGAAGTGAAGCCTCATTCGCCATTTGCACCAATACACCCTCCAAGTCCTCGAGATCATCATGTATAGTAGAATCAGGGCTCCGAAGCTCCTCCTCATCTGTCTCAAGAGTGTCTAACTCATCACCATCATCAGCTAAAACATTATGTCTGGTCATAGTTGCCGAAGGGATCTAAAAAATAGTTGCAATATCTTAACTAGGAACCTCAGGAATGTCCACAGTTATCAGAGCATTGAAATGTCAGTGGATTTGAACTCATCCACATCTTGTCTCAACCCAGCCACATCAGCCTTCAAGGATCTCACATCCTCTGACTGTTGACCGCCCTGCTCACACACCTTGAGCTGCACGGTTGATCAATGCTCAACCATACCTCATCCAATACTAGGTCTGGGAGATCGTAATCTAGTATAAAACTAATGAAAGGTTGGGGTTGAACCCACAAGGAGCAGTACAAGTTCGAATTTAGTTATGAAGTTATTAATGTAATCTAATTGGTTGTAGGAATAGAAATTATCGAAAACATGCAACTAAATTCAAAGGGGTGACACCAAATGTCAGATTGGGGGATTTTGTTTGTCAATTAACATCTAAAACAAATACAAAAACAGGGGTTTCAACAAGATTAAGAGGAATTCTCGGGATGTGATCGATTATAAGCTAATTACACTATATGGGTAATTAAATTTTAACAATAATTTACTGAATCATTATGGGTAGGCTAGGCTATAAGTGCAATAGTTTTCTCTCAAACAACTAATACGGTTCAGGTGAGTTCTCTCGAACATCGACAAGGTTAACAAGATAAACAGCCCACAACCTTAATGTATCAACTCTCTCGAGCTAGATAGGTAGAATTGAGTTTATGATTCACTTTCTTGAGCTGAACCCATATCAACCCAATACCTACAATAATTAATTGAAACTTTGGTTCCAAAACCTCTCTCTCAAGCAAGCCAAGAACTCTAAGCTAGAATTATATTTGCAACTACAATTCATAAAAAGAGAGAAACAGTTTCCAAATACATTATCCATGATGTAGGTAAAGGTTCCCAAGTCTTTACAATATCTAAATTGAATAAATTCAAAAAATCATTTTCAAATCTTCAAGTTTAGACTTTAAAAGCTTTAAAGTCTCCAATCAAAACTCAAAAACTCAGAGAAAAACTCAAAACCTCGAACTAAGGGAATCAAAACTAGAAGAGAGTCTCTAAAATTTCATTTTAAATTTCAATTTATAGTTGCCTAATTTTTGGCCTTAAGGGCCATTGGGCGAAGTAAGTTGAGCCTCGCCGAACCAGTCGACGATCCGCCCTTTGCTCTAATCCATTGCCGGTTTGCATTGGCCATTTGTCTTAAGAGTTTTGTGACTTTAGGCGATCCAGATTATTATCGCGGAGCCTTTCGGCGATCCACCGAATGCCCATTCTTTTCACCAAATCGGTTCTTCCAAAGGGCTAGCACACTAGAACTTTGGGAGAGCTAAAGAGCCACTCGATGGTTCACCGAGTGGTCTTGGTGATCACCAGGATCATTTTTCTTCACTTCTTTAGCTTGTTTGCTCTTTTTTTCCAGTTAGTGTCCTTGCCTTGCTCCTCTGCCTACGTACCTGGAAATCAATGCTTTAACATCAGTTTAGAGCATAAATTAGGCATTTGAGGACACTTAAACTATCAAAACAAACCCCTAAATCATTCGAAATCTAAGACTCATCAACACCCCCAACTTAAACTTTTGCTTGTCCTCAAGTAAAACACAAGATGAATCGGTTCAACAAGGATGTCTACACACAGTTCTTCTTAAGATTCAACATGAATGCACACAAAAGGTTCAAACTACACATACAATGCTCAATTGTGCACTCAATGATTCAAAATGTGACTCACCATTATCAAGTGTACTCAAGCTCAGAATGCTTTCTTCAAATGCAAGTTCAAGCTCAACAAAGGTACTCTAATGCCCTCACAACAAAGATGATTCCATAATCACACAAAATTTCTCAAAACTTTAAGGTCCCAGAATCACATACAACTCTCACACTCAAAAAGATGAAGTCATGCATGACTCCACCCATAAACTTACCCCTATTTTCCAATCAACATTCGTTTCAGCCCACTCAAGATCACATAGGTCTTTTTAAGGCTTGTAATGGGGCTGAATGTAAAAGTATGGTCATTTATGCTTAGTGGCTTCTACCTTTATGAAGTATGACCTAAACATCACTTTTTCTCCTTATCTTTCACATTCAAACATGTTCAAAATCTACCCCATTATTCAACTAAACATGAATCACCGGATACCCCATTTCTTTCACTATTTTCACACACTTAATTTCACAACTTTTGCTCTTTTTCAGTCTTTTTCTTTTCTTTTCTTTTTTTTTCTTTTCTCTTTTTGTTTACATGGAGGGGTTCCATCTTTTTCAAAACAATCCATCAAAAGGGGATTTTTTTTATACTTCTTGACTTTCCTTCTTTTTCACCACACCCCCAACATAGGCTTTTGGCCTACGTTGGCTATTCAAATGAACAAATACTTCATGAAGGTTACGGATGATAGGATAAAGAGGTCAAAGTTATTCATGTTTCGTCCAAAGAATAGGATAGGCTCAAAAGGTATCAAGGACGGTTCACACTTCTCACAAGGTTGGCCAGAAAGAGGTATATTGTCAAATTGGCTCACTCTTCAAATCTTTTGCCTAAGATTATTTCAATTGATTGCTTCACTCAATCAATCGGACCAACGGGGGAAATTCTAGGTGTCATTAAGAACAATGTTCAAGAGAACCTCTCCACACAAGGCATTGGTACAATTATCAAACATGACTCCACACTTTCTAGCTAGCGTGCAATGCTCATCACAAGAGACTTAATCAACAATCGGCTAGTCACAACGAGATGCTAAAAGTTCACATTTTGCATATGTAACTAGTTTGCCTCATCGTAATCGCACATTCATATTGTTCAATTAAGAGCACTATTCAAGTCATCGGTATTGACCACAAACGACACTCAAATTGACACAAGAACAACCACAATCACACAAAAAAGAGGTGGAAAAATTTTAAACTTGGTTCAAAACCATTTCAACACCATTTTCAAATTAAAACAAAGGGCCACAATTTAGCAACAACCACAATCCAACAACAAAGATATATAAACCAATAAGTTCCAATATTCACAAAAACATAATTAAAATTAAACCAATATTCAAAAAACAACCCACAATTAGTAGATATGGAAATACCTCACCCCACCAACAAAATATGCAATTGTCCTTAAATGCAACAACAAAACAAAAACAGTCTAAAAAGTAATAGAGAAGGAGGTAAGAAAATCATCCTTCCAGGCTAGGCCTGGGGTGAAGTATGCATATCTACAGATCCCTCTGTCTGGGCCTCAATGCCTCGTATCTCAGCATCTTTTGCTCCACTAGAGCCCACCATAGAAACATCCCGCAAAGAGGCCTGCACAACCCCATACACCATGGCTCCCTCTAGATCTGCTAAGTCATCATAGACAGCCGCATCAGTAACTCCAAGATGCTCCTCATCTGTCTCAGCCTCGGACTCAACAACAGCATCATAAACTCTAGTCTCATCTCCGCTAGTAGCCGGAGGTACATCAGAACAAGCTAGAATATCTATACTCGGCATGTCAGGAATCTACACCATCCCAAGCAACATAGTCAAATCACTGGACTTCAGCTGGTCCACATCCTTCCTCAACCCACTAATATCGACCTTTAAGGCCGTCACCTCATCCGTAGCACGTCAAGTCTTCGCACAAGTTCGGACATTAACAGTAAGGGCATCTAGTGCCAACTTATGATCCCTTATCTCAGCCCTAAGTGGGGCCAAGGCAGTAGCTATCACCCACTCTATCATTCCAGGCATAGCAGCCTCAACCCAGGAGGCACACATATCGGCTGAATGAGCCAGATGGCCCATCTTGTATAGTATGTCTTAGGTGATAAGGGGTCGGGAGGTAGAAGCAACAGCAACAGAAGTTCTAGTGGGAGGGGGTGCAGCAGATGAACTAGGAGTATCAGAAGAAGTAGATCCATAACTACTTGAAGGCCCACTAGATTGAGGGGGCATAATTGACTCTGTCGGCAACATGTCAATGTCAACCTCCGAGGAAGTATCCACCAGTGCTGCCCTCCTCCTATCAGCCTAGTCCGGTAAGTACTTGGCCTCAATACGCTGAATGTTAGTAGAAGAAGTGGGTGTCACCTCCACATCCATCTTCTCATCTCTAGGAACACGAGCCGGTCTGCACAACTTGGTGATCAACACCGGGAATGGGAGCGAGGTTTGTCTCTGCTTGGCCCTCATGAACATCTCCAACTCAATCAATAAACATAAATTCAGCTCCTAGGAAGCAATGATGGACCCTAGACAGGCTGCCTTTGGGTGTTGGAGGATGGACTCGTTCAGGGACGGCATTATGGTGTTAGTGATGAACCCAAACCAGTATCTGGTAGCAACATTCAGGTCCTTCTTCTCTATCGGGGCACCTACCTCTATCCACCTTGGGGTGACCTCGGAGATAAGGGGAGTCAGCCACCCCTTAAGGTCCTCTAAGGTTTTCTTCTGGACCAAGTCGATGTATTTGTGCATAATATCAAAAGAGCAGCCCAGTACCGCATTTACGTCTGAATATCGGCATTTAACCTTCTTGTCGTGAACCATCACAAAGCCAACCGACCTGAACATGCTGCCCTTGTTCTTCCCCTTAGGGACCAGCTCACGATAGGCCAAATACAACTCCAGACCCAATTGGGAATGTAGGGGCCCCGGGGTTTTATGAATACCTCAGAATGATCCACACCTCTGGATATTTGTCCAACACACCGTCGGTAGATAATATCTTCTCCTCTAAGATGGTCCTTAAACCCTTGGCCTTTAATTGATTGAGTGACCCGGGAGGAGGTCCCTGAACAGTTGGTGCCTGCACTATTATCTGTGCTCCTTGCCCTTTTCTTTGCCTCCCTTTGGAGGTAGTTTTGTCGCCTTTGTTCGGGATGTAGCGGCATTCTCATTGATGGTGAATCCACGTGCCCGCTTCCAGGGAAGTACATCTCTGCCTACTACCTTGGGTCTAGCCATGCATGCAAAACAACATGAAATACGTTAGAAAACTTTCACAAAAACTGGTGCAGGAAGACTCATCGAACCGATCGGTGAGTCGCCTAACCACTTTGGCGAGCCAGGTCGGGCTCGCCGAAAGTTCCAGAACAAATTTTTTTAAAATTCATAGCTAGTCGGCAATGTCCAGGGCCATTCGGTTAATCGGTGACACCTTTCGGGGAACTAGAAGTAGCTCGCCGAAAGTTATTGAATAATTTCAGGGAAAAGGGGCACAAAAGGGAGATCAAGAACCACTTACGGTGAGTCGCTGAGTGAACTCTGTGAGCTCAGGCGTATCAGCAAAATTTATAGAATAAAACTCAGCATTTTAGGGAAAAGGCACTCTAGCTCGCTGGCACAACTCAGTGATGAACACCAGGAATGGTAGCAAGGTCTGACGCTGCTTGCCCTCATGGCCATCTCCTGCTAAATAATCATCCCGAGATTCAGCCTATCTCGGGTAATGATAGATCCCAACAAAGCTGCCTTCGGATGCCCGATGATGGACTCATTTTACGATGTCATTAGTCTACGGCTAACGAACCTGAACCAGTACCTCGCAGCTACATTCAGTTTCTTCTGCTCAATCTGGACCCCTGGCTTAATCCACAGAGGTGTAATGTCAGAAATGAAGGGGGCCAACCACCACTTAAGATCGTCGAGGGTCTTCTTCTAAATTTTGTCCACAAAGAAATGGACTACCTGAACTATGAACCCCAACACTTCATTTATGTCTGAACTGCTGCACTTCACCTTTTTACCTCACACCACAATATGATCAACAAGGGCAAACGAACTAGCCTTCTTCTTGCCTTTAGGGATCAGCTTTGCGTACTCCTCATAGAACTTCCGGACCCAAGAAGGTACATATATGTCTCGAGGTTGTGTAAACCTCTCAAATTTGTGGAAACCGATCATTTCCCACATAGCTCGATAGGTCCACTATCCCATCAGTGGACAACCTCTTCTCTTCATAAATGGATTTTAACCCGACCGCCTTTAACCTATTCATCGAACACGACAGAGGTGCCTGTACTGGGGCACGTGTGGTGCCTGCTCAACTACTTGTTCTAGAGGTGGAAGAGGTGGAGGACTAGCCAGGAGTCTAGCTCCAGAGTCTAATCATCTGCTGGCTCAGAATGATAAATTGGAGAACTAGCTCCAGAGTCTTCCTCATGGTCAGACTCAGATGTGTTAATGTGGGTGGAGTAGACACCCATGCTATTAGAGATGGAACTACTCAAACGCAGCTTCGCAGGTTGCTTCCCCTTTCTTGTACCATTTCCCCCTGTCGGAGGAAGTTTGGCTCGCGAAGGTCTTGGAGGGGAAACCTCCATGGAAGTGACCAACCCTTTTACCTTTTTCTGAGGTGGTTGATTCTTCCCAGGGACCTTGGGTCTATCCATATCTCCAAGCCAAAACAAATCAAAAGATGTAGTTGCAAAGGGTTAGTGAAATTTTCAACTAAAGAATTTTGAGGAAAATTGACCGATCAAATCGACGAGTCGTCGAGGTCATTCGGTGGGATTAAGAGGTCTCACCGAAAATCACAGAACAGAAATGTAAAGAAATCAGCCCAAGTTGGCGAGGTTCAAGGCCAATTGGCGAATCGCCAAACTTGATGGATGAGCCAAAAGTAGCTCACCGAATATCACAATTTTTTTTTTTTTAAAATGGGTTGAAAAAGGGCGATCACAAGGGCATTCAGTGATTCACCGAGTAAACTCGGCGAGCAGATGCATATCTCCGAATGTTACAGAGTGTAACAGCTAACTTTTAGGGCAAAAAGGTGATGTGAGGGGTCAATTGATGAACCGCTGAGTCAGTCGGCTAGCTAAACTAAGCTCGCCGAATAGCCTGTCGTTCTAGATTTTTATCCCGACCCCCAATTTTCAACACACCATCTACGATAACCAAATCAAAGACCTAATTTATGCAACTAATGCCTAGTTCATATCATTACCAACCCTGGGGTACTATAACTTCCCCCAATTTATCTAAAATCAACCAATCAATGTCTTTTGCCCTGATGAATGACGTCACCCGATCTATCATCGGGAAAATTAAGTTGTTCAGTGCGATTCGGGTTACTTAGACTTCATCCACACCAAACCGAACATTCTAGAACCACACACCCACAATTTTAAGCAATTTAAACATTAAATTCAAACTACATGAGGCTAAACATGAAATTCAACAAGTTCGATCAACAACCCACAATACAAAATCAACCAAGCACACAAGATTATATGATAGATCTAATAATTATACGAGAATGATTAGGATATGGGAAAAAATTAATGCAAATTTAGGACACCAACCTCAGAAGCAGATAAATATATGTAAAGGAGAAAGCAAGAAAAGCATCGATTTCCACCTACGCAACGATACCCACGAAAAAAACTGATAAGAAATATCATCTAATATGAAGGTGTAAGAGTGCAAGAGTCAAAAAATGAAAAATAAAGAGGAGTTTTGAATTTAAAATGGCTGGAAGCCTTTTGACCCTTCAGTTCAAGCCTCAATCAGCGATATTTACTTTTGTAACCGACCTATTCGGCGATGTGCCATATGGTACTTTGCCTGCCGAAGTTACCACAACTCCAAAGATTTGGTTGGTCAAAAAGGCGATCCACATCTAGCTCGCCGAATAGGTTCTGAGCTCACCCAATTGCCTATTTCTCCCAAACTTCAAATTTTAAACCTGCACATTCAACTCCCATTATTCAAATAACAAAAACTAAAACTTGGGTTGCGTCCCAAGAAGTTCCTTATTTAACGTCGTGGCACGACAGAGACATGCTTTCAAGCTTCATTCTTTGGGCTAACCATGGTATCACTCGGTAAACCCCTTTTGGCCTTGTATTTAAATGAGCCAAGATTTGACACATTTGTGTTTCCAGCTTCTTAATGGACAATGAGTGTGAAGTTACCGTTTGGTTCAGAGAAGAGACATCATCTTTCATTTCCTTTAGAACATTGTCCAATCATTCCACTTTGTTGAGGATATGAGCAAGCATATCTTCAATGCATAAATTTTAAGGATCAACCCTTGGCTCTTTTGGCTTTTGACGCTCATGAGGAGGCACATAGTGATCTTTGTCGCCATCCCTCTCCCTCCAATTTGTACTACGGTCACGCCATTCCCTATCTCGGTCACTCCAACCATCATCGTGGTCTCTGTTCCAACCTTGGTTTTCGCCCGGGTTTGTATAGTTCAGATGAGCACCCCTTGCCTAATTTGCAAAGAAATGCATTTCTTCATTGTACATGGCCTCAAAGTGTGCTTCATCAGGATTAACTCCGCTAATTCTGATCGCGTTCATAACCTTAGAACCACTTCCCAAGACATATTTCCTCAATAGGTCCATTTTGGTCATTATTATGGCCATTTTTTTTATCTTGCTCTTGGTTTTTCTCTAATTGTTCCTTTGACAGCCCAAAGTTCAAAGGAGATACCTAATCTTCCCTTGTGTACCAAGGCAATAAAGTAACCATGATAAAACCCTTATCCATGTCACGACCCACGGGTACACCCTAGATGTAACATGGCGTATAACACCCTGAGAGGCCCCGTACAAGCCAATTAGCATTCATGAGATAATAAATAGAACAAAGAGATGAAGACAACATTTGAAGTCTGGTATTTTAATAAAAGTAATGCAGAAGTCTAAACACTTGTCTCATTAGCCAGCTAGTACATAAGAATGAAATTGGGTCTAGCCCATACATCATGTCCAAAAATGAAAGTAAGAAGGAAAACTATAAACAATGACAACCGTCCTCGAAGCATGAGGACTCACCCAAGCTCGAAATCTGTCAAATCAACCTCTAGGTACGAAACTGAGAACCTGATAGTCGGACCCTACATTTGGGGAAATATAGGCAAGAGTATGCGTTAGTACAAAATATGTACCAAGTATGATAGACATGCAGATACGCATTTAAAACATGCTAAAAGGGACATTTTCATGAGTAAACAACGATCAAGCTAAAACATAAATCTTGAGAGTTAAAAATCATAAGTCATAAAACATGATTAATGCAAGTGAACGTCATCTTAAAACAAACTTACGATACTTTTTTAAGTAACCTTGGTTTATCATAACGTTTCTTGTTTGTGGGAAGTAGACTTAACCGACATATAAGACCATGCGATCTATCAACATGTAATCCGGTGTCTCCCACACCGAAAAGGGTTGTCCTACTTGCCAAGGAAGAACCATAAACTTCTAGCTATTGTGGATCCACTAGCTAATGTCTATCTATACAATCATTCTATGGGGGCACATAGGTAAGAGATAAGGAGATTGCTACTAGAAACCTAGCATCTACTAACGGGAGAGCTTCAATATCAATATCATCTTGATGCTAAGCATAAATCCCACAGAGTAATTATTTCTTAACTTGTTCTTATACATGGAAGGGCATGTCATCTTGCCAATCCAAGCTATGTCATATGTCAACCATGGAAAGGTATCATTCAATGACCAATCTAAGCTAGGTAATGCATCATTCATGGAAAGGTACAATTAAGTAACCAATAAAAGATAGGTCTGATAAGAATAGCTCCTAAAATCCTTTATTCATAGTTTAGTTGAGAAAACCTTTCAACCCTAAGAATCCTTTATATGAGAATGTCCTGTCACAAATCATGCTTTAATGTGTTTATGAGAAATCCAAAAAAAACAACAATCATCATCATTGATACTTCACTCTCAAAGCATCCTTAAAGTATTACATAAATTTCATAAAAACATGCTTAATTTCATAATCCCCTTTTCATAATTAAAAACCCAATTCATATCATCCTAATTGGAAAACATGGGATGTACATGGGTTCATAGGGAATCATCATAAAATCATAGTATTTCATTAATTCATGCATAAGAGATCATAATTCAATCATTTAAATTGATAATCAAAAGAACCCATAACATTAAAGGAAAACCCTAACTCAATTGGGGATTTTTAACTTTAAAAATAGGAGAATTTGGGAACTCCATGAATGGAAATATTCCATGAATGAAAACTATCATACTCAAAGACAATTTCTTAACATCTATGGAGGATTAAGAGACTTGACTTGAAACCCTAGATTGAATCCTTCTTCTTCAAGCTTTCTAGAGAGAAATATTTTGGAGAGGATACTTGTTCTTCTTTTAGAAATTTGAGAGAATGATTTCAATTGGGGAAATTTGGGGATTAAAACGTTTATATAGTGGTTTTAGTGAAGGGTAAAACCATATAGTATTAGGATAAAATAATTAAGAAATGACCCAACTGCCCCTAAAAACAATTGCCGACCCTTGAACATCGGCCTGACCGACGGTTTGTGGGTCGAACCATTGACCGTCCTGCTAGTCTGTCGTTTGGATCATAGGTTGAGGTCTAAGTCCTCGATCGATGGACCTTGGGTATAACGACGGTCTGTTGGTCCCGGCCGTGAGTCTCGATGTTTGATCCTAAAATTTCTCTAAGTCTGGAACTCACTTACGGGACCTATCTCCGGCTCATGGATTGAACTACAGGCCGTTCAGGTGAACCGTTGAATAATACAAAAAACATGACACTTTTAGAAAACTGACTGGTCACCCACGGACAGAACCTACGGTCCGTGGGTCACTCCACGGGCCGTGGATGGCCTCCATCATTACTAGGCTTGATTTTTCTGAAAAGCTGGATTTTCTTCCTTTTTGAATCTGAAGTGTTACATTATCTCCCCCTTGGAGTCGTTCGTCTTCAAATGAGATTCAAGACATCATAAGAAAGGTATGAACTTGACCTAAAAGCTCAACATGAATGCAATCACATAAATACAGATATCCGAGGTGGAAACATCAACTTTAAGCTAAATCATGTTCAAAACATCATATCATGAAGTCTATATGCAACTCATACTCAAATGCACATAAACATGTAGAGATCAATCAAGTTGACTCATTTTCTCAAAACATAAGCTTTTCATGAACATGTATAAGTAAGGAAATTATGGGAATGTCTAAGACACATGATACCAAACGAGTAAACCATGAGGAACTCAATACGTCAAGCTAGAGTACGAGTAAAAGGAAATAGATGAGGATATCGGGACATCATATCGGCCTCGGCCTCGGCCTCCCAAGTAGCACCCTCAACTAACTGATTCATCCACAATACTTTAATGGAAGCAACTTCTTTGTTTCTCAACTTCTTGACTTACCGGTCCAAAATCTCAACAGGAACTTCTTCATAAGAAAGATTATCCTCAACTCCCAAACCTTCTAAGGGAACTATAGATGTCTGATTACCAACACATTTCTTCAACATAGAGACATGGAAAATCGGATGCACGGATGCCAATTCAATAGCCAATTAATGTTCATAAGCAACCCTACCAACACGCCTCGAAATATGATACGGCCCTACCTAACAGGGACTAAGCTTCCCTTTCTTACCAAACCTCATTACACCCTTCATGGGTGAAATTTTCATGTAAACCCAATCATGAACATCAAACTCAAGATCTCTTCTACTAACATCGACTTATGACTTTTGCTGACTTTGAGTCATTTTCAACCTTTCTCTAATGAGTCGAAGTTTCTCGATAGCCTCATGTACCAACTCGGGATCAATTAGGGCAAGTTCACCCACTTACAACAAACTTATTGAAGATCTACACCTCCTACCATAAAATGCCTCAAATGGAGCCATACCAAAACTTGAGTGATACCTATTGTTATAGGAGAAGTCAATCAAAGGAAAATGATCATCCCAATTACCCTTGAAGCCAATCACACAATCTCTCAACATATCTTCCAAAGTTTGGACAGTACGCTCCGCTTTCCCATCGGTTTGGGGATGAAAGATCGTACTAAGCTTAACACGAGTACAAAGACCCTTTTGGAAAGATTTCCCAAACTGAGATGTGAATTGAGTACCAGGATCAGAGATAATGGACAAATGCACTCCATGCAACTTTACCATTTCCCTCAATTAAGTCATAGCATAGTCCTCCGCTGAATAAGAAACCTTGACGGGGTTGAAATGTGCCAATTTCGGTCATTCGATCTAGTATAACCCAAATCGAGTCATGTTGTCGCCAGTGCGAGGCAAACCAACAACAAAGTCCATATTCAAATCTTTCCACTTTCAAGTAGGAATGGTAATATCTTGGAATAAACCTCCTGGTTTCTTATGCTCAACTTTCAGTTGTTGACAATTAGGACATTTAGCCACAAACTCCGCAATATCCTTATTTATCTCCCGCAAATCACGCTACATCTTGGTGGCTCCCAGGTGAATGGAATACTGAGAACTATGGGCTTTTGACAAGATATGTTCCCTCAATTCATCAACATCAGGAACACACAAATGACCTTGATATCTAAGTACTCCATCTCCCCCTTGGGAGAAAGCCTGTATAAATATTTTAAGCACCGCTTCCCTCAATTCAACCAAAGCTGGATCAAAACCTTGCTTGGCTTCATATCCGTCACAAAAGACGATTTTGAACCATTGTGAACCATAACACAACCTTTAGTAGAGTCTAGTAACTAAAAACCCAATCGGGCCAATCTATGAACATCTTGAACCAACTCTTTTCTATCATCTTCTATATGAGCACACTACCCATAGACAATCGACTAAGAGCATCTGCCACCACATTCGCCTTACCAGGGTGATAGAGAACACTTATATCATATTTCTTCAATAACTCAAGCCACGTTCTTTGGAGAATATTTAGATCCTTTTAATTAAACATATATTGCAAACTCTTGTGGTCAGTAAAAACATCAACATGAACACCAAACAAATAATGCCTCCAAATCTTTAAGTAAAAAATAACCTCTGCTAGTTCAAGGTCATGGGTTGGATAATAGTTCTCATGAATCTTAAGTTGCCTTGAAGCATAGAAAATGAATTTCCCATTTTGTATAAGCACACACCCTAACTAAATTCTAGAGGCATCACAATAAACAATAAAACCATCAGTCCCTTCCGGTAATGTCAACACTAGAACGGAAGTAAGTCTATCCTTCAATTCCTGAAAACTTTTTTCACAAGCTTCAGACCATATGAACTTAGCTTTCTTTTGAGTCAATGCTGTCAATGGAGAGGCAATGGAAGACAAACCCTCAACAAAACTTTTGTAATAACTAGCCAAACCCAAGAAACTTCTAATGTGTGAAGGGGATAAAGGTCTAGGCCAACTGTTGACCGCATCCGTCTTCTTCAGATCTACCTCAATACCCTTACTCGAAACAATGTGACCAAGAAAAGCCACAAACCTTATCCAAAATTCATATTTGCTAAACTCTGCAAAGAGTTGTTGGTCCTTAAGAATTTGCAACACAATCCTCAAATGATTGATGTGATAATCCTCACTTCTCAAATAATTCAATATATCATCAATGAACACAATCACAAACATATCAAGGTATTATCTAAACACCTTATTCATCAAATCCATAAAAGCGATCAGAGCATTAGTTAAACCAAAAGTCATCACCAAAAATTCAAAATGTCTGTATCGGGTTCTAAAAGCCATTTTCAGAATATCATCTTCCTTCACCCTCTATTGATGATAACCGGACCGGAGGTCAATCTTAGAGAAGTAACTCGCTCCTTGAAATTGGTCAAACAAATCATTTACCCTTGGGAGAGGATTCTAATTCTTAGCCATAACCTTATTCATTTGTTGGTAGTCTATACACATTCAGAGAGAACCACACTTGTTTCTAACAAACAACACTGTAGCACCCCATGGAGAGATACTTGGTCAGATGAAACCCTTATCCAACAAATATTTCAATTGCTCTTTCAATTCCTTAAGTTTTGTCGGAGCCATTTGTTAAGGAGAAATAGAAATAGGTTGTGTATCTGGGAGAAGGTTAATACCGAAATCAATTTCCCTTTCAGGAGGAATACCGGGTAAATCATCTGGGAATACTTCTGTAAACTCATTCACAATGGGGACCGACTCAAGAGTAGCGGTTTTAGAATCTACATCCCTCACCCTAACTAGATTGTATATGCAACTATTAGAAATCATCTTTCCAGCTTTAAGACAAGAAACAAACTGACCATTAGGCATAGAATTTCCCCCTTTCCACTCTAGGACGGGCTCATTTTGAAACTAAAACTTTACTACATAGGTTCTACAATCAATAGAAGCATAACTGGAATGAAATCAATCAAAACTAAGGATAACATTAAAATCTAGCATATCAAGCTCTGTCAAATCAACAAGAGTAACTCTATGGGACAAGTAAACGGGACATTTTCTATAGACCCTGTTAGCCACAACAGAATCACCAACATGAGTAGAGACAGAAAAGGGATCTAACAACTCATCTGGAAGAACATCAAAACTCATACCCACATATGGTGTCACAAAAGACAAGGTAGCAACGGGATCAAGTAAAGCATAAACATCAGGTTGGAAGACTTTCAACATACCGGTAACCATATAAGGAGAACCCTCTTTATCACTGCATATTTGAAATGCATAGAATCAGTTTTTCTTGGGAGCATTCGAACACAGGCCACTAGGAGGAGTTTGCTTACCCTCTCTCCCTTTAGTCGTAAGCATCGAGAAATCCCCCATTTTGTGACAACTTTTACGACAACAAAAACAACCATCCGTGCCAGCTAAGCACCTACCATCTTGCTTCTTTCCACACCTAGCACAATTATGCAACAAGGACCCACTACCATTTCCTCTTTGAGGCTTAGGGTTATACACCCTATCTTTGTTGAACATAGAAGGAGCATTGGAGGAACCTTGACCGGAAAAAATTTATCAGAACCTAGAACGACCATGTCCATCGAACCTTGAATCTGAGAAGTTACCGTCACCGATCATAGCTCTCTTTGCCTCCATAGATCTTTCCTTAAGTTTCTCCTTTTCAATCCGTTGAACATGAACCATGAGACGAGATATGTTCATATCATGGATACTCATAGCAGTGCGACATTCCTTAACCACTACTTCGGACACATTCGAAACAAACTTACTCATTCCTGCCCTAGAATCGGCAATCAAAGAAGTGGCATACTTAGACAATTGTATGAGCATCAAAGCATACTCTTTCAAACTCATGCTTCCTTGATAAAGGTTGATGAATTATAGCACCTTTGCCTCCTTCATCTCAAGAGGAAAGAACCTATCAAGGAAATCAACTTTGAAATTTTCCCAATCGAGAGGACACACATCTTCCGATCTCTCTACTTTCCATTAGTTGAACCATATTTTAGCCACAACCTTAAGTACCTAAGTGGAAAATTCCTCCTTTTCCTTCGGCGTCATATTTTTCCTCCTACTCTAGCTTGTGGTAATGAGTTCCTCTTGGTTTGCTCATGTTTTGAAGTCATGTGTGTTTTATGTGTTTCCATGATTTCCTGAAAATGCATGTTCATGAAAAAGCTTATGTTTTGAAAGAAAATGGCTTTTATGATTTATTTTCCTCATGTTGTTGTGCATTGAGTATGAGTTTCTTATGGACTTCATGAGATGAATTGTTGAACATGCCTTAGCTTGGAGTGGAGATTTCCTCCTTGAATATGTGCTTTGGGTATAAATTGTAATTAGGCTCCATGAGATTGTGTTGAGCATGCTTTTATGTTTGGATATGGTAGTTCCTCCTTGAATGAAAGAATTCTGAAAATTTCATGCATATTTGGTTGTTAGATGTAGTTTCTACTTACAATTGATTCATTGAATATGTTTAGGCTGGAGTTGATGTTTCCTCCTCAGTTGTGTGCATTTTGATGAGTTTCATACAAGATGGGCTGCTAGTATTGAGTCTTTTCATTGAGAAATCTTCCTAGAATCTCATTCGAGGACGAATGATCCCAAGGGGGAGATAATGTAACACCCCGAAATTGAAAAGAGGTAAAATTGTTGATTTAGAAAGTTGTTGGTGCTAACCGTAGATAGGGTCCGTGGTTGGGCACCTCAGACAAGGCTATGACCTTAGGACCACGGCCTGACCAACAAACCATAGGTCAAACCACCATCCGTGGTCCAAGGGTCCATAGATGGCCGAAAATCTCTGAATCTACCAACGGTCAACCAGGACAGAGCGTAGGTCGATCGACGCTCCGTCGGTCGGGGGTCCGTCGGTCACAACTGACAGTTAATTTTAGGGGCACATGGGTGTAACACCACCGAAGCTAGTAGGCTAAACGAGAGCTAATCGTGAGGGTTAGAGTCAAGGAACGAGGGGAAGGGACAAGGGAGTGGGCTAGGGTAGCCTACATTGGTGTAGGCACTGCCCCACCTACCACGCCCACTACCATGGCTCGTGGTCAAGACCACAACCCTTGGTGTGGCTCGTGGTCGGCTAGGCGGTAGCCTCCCCAAATCTACAAAAAATCAGCCCCTCTTCATGAGCCACTTCACGGCTCATGGTGAAGACCACAGCTCATGGAAAGGCTCGTGGAGGAGATTTGGTGTGTGAGGGTTGAGGGAAGGTGGCTTAGCCACTGCCTCAAGGCCCACAAGAGGTACCACGGCTCGTGGAGCCCTCTGTGAAGGTGCGTTAGGCTTGTGGGGTTAAAGGCATAGTTGCCTAGGCATTGCCTCAAGGTGCACGGAGGGGACCACGGCTCGTGGGACCTCACGTGGTTCCTGGGTAGGTCACTTAAAGTTGAGGGTTAATTGGTCTTTTTCGGTTTTAATCCAATTAAAGTGAAGTAATTTTGGGTAAGTCTAGGACCACTATATAAGACTTTTTAACTCTAAAACTCACCCAATTAAGTAATATTTTCCAAAAACCCAAATCAATTCCACAAAGTTCATCCTCTCAAAAATTCTCTCTCTAGAAAACATGAAGAAGAAGAAGAAGAAGCAGGATATTTAAGCTACGCTTTGAAGAGAAACCTCTTACACATAAATTTCCTTGGGCTTTGTGATTAAGGTATGGTGGTTTTCATCCATGGGTAGCTTTCATCCATGGAGTCCTCTCAAAAGCTTCAATTTCAAAATATAGAAATCCCTAATTGTTAGGGTTTGATTCAAAATTCATGGGTTCCTTTCAAACTTGATTTTATTGATTGAATTGAGTTATATTAAGCATGAATTGATGATTTCCTATGAGTTTTATGATGTATCCCCAAGAACCCATGAAATTCCCATATTTCTCAAAGTTGATGATATGATGTGGGTCTTTGTTGATGAAAGAGGAATTTTATAAATTAATGCATGAGGTGATAGAATCACATGAATTATAATAATATCTATGTCTAATGATTAAATTCTAGATGTGTTGATTGAAAGTGAGTTGTGAACCTTAAGGAGGTAAAGTATGAGATTATGCATGTTTTATGAAGTTTATGTAAATGCTTTAAGAACACTTTGAGAGTGAAGTGTTAATGATTATGTTGTTGTTGTGGGCTGATTGAAAGGTTATTCTCATGAATTCATAATGAGCATGATGTGAAATGTTTTCTCACATAATGAAGATATTAAGGTTGAAAGACTTTTCTCACCTAATTGAATTAAAGGCTCAGGAGCCATCATAAATAGATCATGGATGGTGATAGTTGCTCATGCATGGTCTAAAGAGTTAAAGTATTGATGTACCTTGAATCGGTAGGCCAAGGGAACCCTTTCATGAGTAACTAAAAAGATATATTCTAATGATGTACCTTGAATCGGTAGGCCATGGTCACCCTTTCATGTGTAATGATGTTAATAAAGAATTAACCACTCCATGGGAATTTAATGCTTAGCACCCAGTGGATATTTTATGAGATGAAAGTTCTCCCGTAGTAAGGCCAAGTTTCTAGAAGCATTCTCTTCAGATGGGAGCTTTCCCGTAGTTAGGCCGGGTTCTTAGTAGAAATCTCTTTATCTCATAATCTACATGCCCCCGTAGGATATTTAGCTAGTGGATCCACCTAAGCTAATAGTTACCGGTTCTACCTTAGGCAAGTAGATCAACCCTTTTCGGTGTGGGAGTCACCGAATTCCATGTTAAAGCTCACATGGTCTCATGTCAGTTAAGGGTTACTTCCCACAATACAAGATGTTTAATAATGAACTAAGGCATGCTTGAAGAAGTATCCCGTAAGTGTTCAAAGTCTCTAAAGATGTTCCTAGTTTGCATTGAAGATGATGTTATGACTTATGTTTTCCAATTATATCTATGATGATGTTTACACTTGGTAAATTGCATGCTTTCAAATGAAATGTCCCGTTTTGGATGTTTCAAATGTTTTTATACACGGCTACCATACTTAGTGCATTTTTGTACTAACGCCTACTTTTGCCTACATTTTGCTAGAGCTTGGATTTGATTGTTTTCCCGAGCTTGGTGAGTCCTCATGTTTTGAGGACGGATTTTCATATGTTTAGTTTCTTTCATGTACTTTCCCATTTAGACATGTTGTATGGGCTAGGCCCTATTTCATTCACTATTGTAATAGATGGCTATGATGAGACAAAGTCTGTAGACTTCCGCTTTCTTTTATGAAAAACTTTTTAGAATTGGAAATATGTTTTACTATTATTGTTCTATTTCTTATATTATGAGGAATAAGTGGCTTGTATAGAGTCCTTCGGGGTTCTATACGCCTTGTTACATCTAGGGGGTACCCCTTGGTCGTGACAAACTTGGTATCAGAGCAGAAGGTTTAGAATGGTCCTACGATGATGTCTCATAAGCCACGTCTAGTAGAGTATAGTTCATAAGTGTGAAGTGCGCCACATTTATGAATGAGAGGGTACAAGATGATTAGGAAACTTCACTTCTTCATTACTCTAAGTTGTGCCATAGAGTTTAACTCTATAAAATCTCTCTCCTAATGTTTTCCCTATGTTCTTCAGGATATGAATACTAGAAGGGCTCATGATAGGAGTAATGAGGGAGATAATGTGGAACAAAGAGCTCCTCCTCAAGTTCCGATAGATCCTTTGGCAGAGAATGTTACAGATGCAGATTATAGGTTTGTGTTTCAAATGTTGGCCCAAGCTATGACGGCACAAGCTAATAGAGAGATGGTAGCTCCTGTGAATACTAATGTGAATTCGGCGACTTCAAGAGTGAGGGATTTTGCAAGGATTAACCCTCCGGAATTTTATGGCTCCAAAGTGGAGGAGGATCCTCAAAGTTTTATCGACGAGGTTTGTAATGTACTTGCTTTTATGGGGGTGACTCTGGTAGAGAAGGTGGAATTAGTCGCTTACCAATTTCTTAAGTGTGGTATGATCATTGGAAGGGAGAGAGACCGGTAGGAGCGGGTCCCGTAGAGTGGGAAGTTTTTAAATTGGCGTTTCTTGATATATTCTTTCCCCTCGAGCTGAGGGAAGCAAAGGTGCAAGAGTTGATTAACCTTCATAAATGAAGTATAAGTGTTCAGGAGTATGTTGTTAAGTTCACCCAACTGTCCAAGTACTCTCCAACTATGGTGGCAGACTCAAGGGCTTCGATAAGTAAGTTTGTGATGGGCGTATCGAACATGGTGTATAAAGAATGTCATACAACAATTCTCATCCATGATATGGATATCTCATGACTTATGGTGTACGCCCAACAAATTGAGGAATCAAAACTCGAGGAAAAGAATAAGGAGGTAAAAAGGGCTAGAACTGATGATGTGAACTTCTCCAACACAAGGTTCGATGGACAAGGTTGACCTAGATTTCGACAAAAAATATTTGGTCAAGGTTCCTCCAATGCTCTTCCTAGATCTAATAAGGATAGGGTGTATAACCCTAAACCTCAAGGAGGGAATAGATGTGGTTCTTCTTTGGCTAGGTAAAACTTCTCTAAATGTGAAAGGCAACATGATGGTTAGTGCCTAGCCGGCACGGATGGTTGCAATGGTTGTGGTAAGAGTGGTCATCAAGTGAGGAATTGCCCAATGTTTACAGCTAAAGAAAGAGAGGGCAAGCAAGCTCCTCCTAGTGGTTCGAATTCCAATGCTTCAAAACAAAATTGCTTCTATGCTCTCTAATCTCGAGGTGACCGAGAGACTTCTCCGGATGTAGTCACCGGTATGTTGAAAGTATTTCGTATTGATGTGTATGCGTTGTTGGATCCCGATGCTACTTTATCTTTTGTGACTACCTATGTGGCGATGAGATTTGATGTTTCTCTGGAAGTGTTATTAGAACCTTTTTCTGTCTCTACCCCTGTTGGTGATTCTGAGGTGGCCAAGAGGGTATATAGGAGATGTCCCATTTGCTTATCCCATAGAGTTACTCTTATTGACTTGGTAGAGCTTGACATGATAGACTTTAATGTGATTCTTGGTATGGATTGGTTGCAATCATGTTATGCCTCTATTGATTGTACAACTCGCGTGGTTAGATTCCAATTCCCAAATGAGCCTGTCCTAGAGTGGAAGGGGGGAAATTCTATGCCTAGAGATCAATTTGTGTCTTACCTTAAAGCTAGAAAGATGATCTCGAAAGGTTGCTTTTACCATGTTGTTAGGGTGAGCGATGTAGATTCTGAAACCCTTTCTCTTGAGTCGGTTCCCATGGTTAATGAATTCCCAGAAGTTTTCCTCGATGTTTTACCCGGTATTCCTCCCGAGCGGGAAATAGATTTTGGTATTGACATCCTCCCAGATACGCAACCTATTTCTATTCCTCCTTATAGAATTGCTCCGACGGAGTTAAAAGAGTTGAAAGATCAACTAAAGGATTTGCTGGATAAGGGTTTAATTCGACCGAGTATCTCTCCATGGGGTGCTCCCGTGTTGTTTGTTAGAAAGAAAGATGGGTCGCTTAGAATGTGCATTGATTATCATCAATTGAATAAAGTGACCATTAAGAACAAGTATCCTCTTCCAAGAATTGATGACTTATTTGACAAATTTCAAGGGGCTAGATATGTTTCTAAGATTGATCTTCGTTTGGGTTATCACTAATTGAGGGTGAGAGGAGTTGATATTCCAAAGACGGCTTTTCGAAATAGGTATGGACATTACAAATTCCTAGACATTTCATTTGGTTTAATGAATGCTCGGGCGGCATTTATGGACTAGATGAATAGAGTGTTTAGGCAATACCTAGACATGTTCCTGATTATGTTTATCGATGATATATTGATCTATTGAAGGAGTGAGAATGAACATGTGGACCATTTGAGAATAGTGTTGCAAGTTCTTAAGGACCAACAACTTTTTGCAAAGTTTAGCAAGTGTGAATTTTGGTTAAGGTCCGTAGCTTTCCTTGGTCATATTGTGTCATGTAAGGGAATTGAGGTAGACCCTAAGAAGACCAATGCGGTCAAGAGTTGTCCTAGACCTCTAACTCCTTCCGATATTAGAAGCTTTTAGGGTTTGGCCGTTTACTATAGAAGGTTTGTTGAGGGAGTTTCTTCCATTGCTTCTCCTTTAACGACTTTAACCCAAAAGAAGGCTAAGTTTCTATGGTCAGAAGGTTGTGAGAAAGGTTTCAAAAAGTTGAAAGATAGACTAACTTCCGCTCCGGTGTTGACCTTACCGGAAGGTACAAATGGTTTTGTGGTGTATTATGATGCCTCTAGATTTGGGTTAGGATGTGTGCTTATGCAAAATGATAAGGTTATTGCCTATGCTTCAATGCAACTTAAAATCCGTAAAAAGAATTATCCTACCCATGATCTTGATTTAGTGGCAGTTGTGTTTGCCTTAAAAATATGGAGGCATTATTTGTATGGAGTCCATGTGGATGTTTTAACCAATAATAAGAGTTTACAATATGTGTTTGGTTAAAAGGACTTGAATCTCCGCCAAAGAAGGTGGTTAGAACTATTGAAGGATTATGATATGAGTGTCCTTTATCGCCCCGATAAAGCTAATGTGGTAGCGGATGCTCTTAGCCGGTTTTCGATGGGTAGTGTGGCTCATGTAGAGGATGAAAAGAAAGAGTCGGTTCGTGATGTTCATAGGTTGGCCGGACTAGGTGTTCAACTAGTGGATTCCACCAATGGTGGTGTCATGGTCCATAATGGTTCCGAATAGTCCTTCGTGATGGATGTGAAGTCTAAACAAGGTCTTAATCCTATAATAGTTGAGTTGAAAGAAGCGGTACTTAAGAAGTCCGTTGAGGCTTTCTCCCAGGGGGGAGATGGGTTACTTAGGTATCAAGGTCGGCTATGTGTTCCGAATGTTGATGATTTGAGGGAACAAATTTTAGAGGAAGTCCATAGTTCTCGGTATTCTATTCACCTGGAAGTCACCAAGATGTACTGTGATCTACGGGAAGTCTATTGGTGGAATGGGATGAAGAAAGATGTTGCAGGATTTGTGGCCAAGTGTCCTAATTGTAAACAAGTGAAAGTTAAGCACCAAAGGATGGGAGGTTTGTCCCAAGACATTACTATACCCACTTGGAAGTGGGAAGACTTGAATATGGACTTTATAGTTGGTTTGCCTCGCACCCGGCGAAAACATGACTCTATATGGGTAATAGTAGATCAGATGACGAAATCGACTCATTCCCTTTCCATCAAGATTTCTTATTCGGCGGAAGATTATGCTAAGATGTACATAAAAGAGATGGTAAAATTGCATGGTGTGCCTTTGTCTATCATATCTGATCATGGTACCCAATTCACTTCTTAATTTTTGAAGTCATTCCAAAAGAATCTTGGTACCAAGGTTAAGCTTAGCACGACGTTTCACCCTCAAACTGATGGGCAAGAAGAGCGTACTATCTAATCTTTGGAAGACATTTTAAGGGCGTGTGTGATTGATTTTAAGGGTAATTGGGATGACCATTTGCCATTGATGGAATTTTCCTATAATAATGGCTATCACTCGAGTATTGGTATGGCTCCATTTGAGGCTCTTTATGGTAGGAGGTGTAGATCTCCTATAGGTTGGTTTGAGGTAGGTGAAGTTTCTTTGATAGGTCCCGCACTAGTTTATGAAGCTATTGAGAAAGTGCGTCTTGTTAGAGAAAGGTTGAAAATGGCTCAAAGTTGACAAAAGTCTTATGTCGATGTTAGAAGAAGGGATCTTGAGTTTGATGTTCATGATTGGGTTTACTTGAGAATCTCACCTATGAAGGGGGTAATGAGGTTTGGTAAGAAATGGAAGCTTAGTCCCCGGTATGTAGGCGCATATCAAATTTTGAGGCGTATTGGTAAGGTTACCTATGAATTAGATTTGCCAAATGAGTTGGCATCGGTGCATCCGATTTTCCATGTCTCTATGCTTAAGAAGTGTGTTGGAGATCCGACATCCATAATTCTCCTAGAAGGGTTGGGAGTTGATGAAAATCTCTCTTATTAGAAAGTTCCGTTTGAGAATTTTTACCGGCAAGTTAAGAAGCTAAGGAATAAGGAAGTTGATACCGTAAAAGTGTTGTGGAGGAATCATTTAGTTGAGGATGTTACTTGGGAGTCCGAGGCCGATATGATGTCCCGATATCCTCATCTTTTTCCTTCTACTCCTACTCTAGCTTGAGTTAATGAGTTCCTCTTGTTTTGTTCTATGTTTTTGAGTCATGTGTGTTTTTGTGTATTCCATGATCTCCTTAAGTTATGCATGTTCAGGAAAGCTTCTATCTAGAAAGAAAATGAGTTGTTATGATTGATGTTCCTCATGTTGTGGTGTATTGAGTATGAATTGCCTATTAACTTCATGAGATGAATTATTAAACATGCTTTAGTATGCTTTTTGAGAGTAAGTTGCATATTGGCTCCATGAGATTTTGTTGAGCATGCTTATAGCTTGGAGAAGGTAATTACTTCTAAGAACATAAGAATGTAGAAATTTCATGCATAATGGGTTGTTAGATGTAGTTCCTACTTCCTTGTTATGCTTTGAGTGTGTTTAAGTTGGAGTTGATGTTTCTTCGTTGTTTGTGTGCATTTTATGATGTTCGTGCATGATAGGAAGCTAGTCTTGAGTCTTTATGTCCGTGAGGTGTCTAAAACTTCATTCGAGGACGAATGTTCCCAAGGGGGAGATATTGTAACACCCCGGAAACTAGTAGGCTAAACTAGAGCTAATCAGGAGGGTTAGAGTCAAGGAAGGAGGGCAAGGGCCAAGGGAGTGGGCTAGGGCAGCCTACCTTGGTGAAGGCACTGCCCCACCTACCACGCCCACAACCATGGCTCGTGGTCAAGACCACGGCCCTTGGTGTGGCTCGTGGTGGGCTAGGCAGTAGCCTCCCTAAATCTGCCAAAAATCAGCCCATCTTCACGAGCCACTTCACGGATCGTGGTGAAGACCACGGCTCGTGGGAAGGCTTGTGGAGGGGAGTTGGTGTGGGAGGGTTGAGGGAAGGTGGCTTAGCCACTATCTCAAGGCCCACGAGAGGGACCACGGCTCGTAGTATGCACCACGGCTTGTGAAGCCCTCCATGAAGGTGCCTTAGGCTTGGGTAGGTAGAATCGAGATTAGAATTTACTCTTTCGAGCTAAACCAATATAGTTAAATTTGCCTATAATCGATCACATCCCGAGAATTCCTCTCTATATTGTTATTTCTTCTGTATTTGATTGCGTTGTACCTGATAATTTACAATCCAAATACCCCCATCTGATATTCATTGTAATCCCCTTAGACTTGTTTACATGTCTTTTCGATAAATTCTATTCATACAACCGAATAGACCACTTTATAACTTCATAACTGAATTCTAGACACATACCGCTCCCTGTCTGTTCGACCCCAACTCTTCGTTGGTTTTTATACTAGTTAATAATCGTTTAGACCTAGAATTGGATGAGGTGTACTTGAAACGTTAATCATGTCTAAGAGGACGACAACGATTGTCAGATGAGGGGTTTTGGATTGTCAATTATCAGCTACAACGCAATCAAATACGGAGGAAATAACAATAAAGTGAGGAATTCTCTGGATGTGATTGATTATAGGAAAATTTCAATATATGGGTAATTGAAACTATAAATAAATAGCTAAATATCAGTGGGTAGGATAGACTATAGGTGAGATAGTTTTCTCTCAAACAACTATCACGATTCAAGTGATTTCTTTCGAACATCAACAAGCTTAGCAAATAAGAATAGCCCACACCTTAATTCATCCACTCTCTCTCGCTAGATAGGTAGAATCGAGATTATGATTTACTCTTTCGAGTTAAACCCATATCAACCCAATAACTACAATTATCAATTGAAAGCTTTGATTTTAAACCCCTTTTTCAAGCAAGCTCAGAATTCTAAGTCCGAATTGCATTTGCAACTACAATTCTTAGTTTAAAACAAAACTATCAATTAAGCATTTAAATCAGTAATAATCAATACCCATAAGCTAATTCAGCCCATAATCACATGATCACACCCCAAGATATGGGATTTTAGCTACACATCATAAAAATAGAGAAACGATTACCCAATACATTAGCCATGATCTGGGTAAAGGTTCCCAAGTCTTTATAATGGTCCAAATTGAGTAAGTTCAAAAACCCACTTGCAAATCTTCAAGTTTGAGTCTCAAAAGCTTCAAAGTCTACAATGGAACTCAAAAACTAAGAGAAAACTCTACTAAATGTTCGCATGATAATAAATCTTCAGTTCAAATTTGAATTTATAGTTTCCCAATTTTTGGCCTGAAAAGCCATTGGGCGAGATAAGTCGGGTTTCGCCGAAAAGGTTGGCGATCCGCCGTTTTCTCCAATGCATCGCCGGTTTGCACTATTCAGTTGTCCTCAGGGTTCTGTGACTTAAGCCGATCCAGGTTGCCATCACAGAGTGGATCGGCGATTCGCCAAATGCCTATTTCTGTTGCAGACTTGGTTTTTCTCCCCAGGGCTGGCACGTTGGAACATTGGGCGAGCTAATGAGCCACTCGGCGGTTCACCGAGTGGTCTTGGCTATCACCAGGATCGCTTTTCTTCACTTCTTCAGCTTGTTTTGCTCTTTTTTGCCTGGTAGTCTCCTTGCCTTGCTCCTTAGCATACATACCTGAAAATCAATGCTTTAACATCAGTTTATAGCATAAATTAGGCATTTGAGGACACTAAAACTATCAAAACAAAGCCCTAAATGAGTCCAAATCTAGGACTCATCAACTCCCCTAACTTAAACTTTTTCTTATCCTCAGGTAAACCTCAAGATCAATTGGTTAAACAAGGATGTCTACAAACAGTGCTGCTCAAGAGTTAACATGAATGCACACACAAGGTTAAAACTACACATACAATGCTTAATTGTGCACTAAAAGATTCAAATTGTGACTCACCATCATCAAGTGTACTCAAGTTCACAATGCTTGCTTCAAATGCAAGTTCAAGGTCAACAAAGGTACTCAAATTCCCTCACAACAAGGATGATTCCATAATCACACAAAATTTCTAAAAAATTGAAAGTCCCAAAATCAAAGACAACTCTCGCATTCACACAATTGAACACATGCATGACTCCACCCATAAGCTTGCCCTTATTTTCCAATCTACATTCGGTTAAGTTCAATAAAGATCACAAAGGTCTTTTTAAGGCTTGTAACGGGGCTGAGTGTAAAGGTATGGTCATTTAGGCTTAGTGGCTTCTACCTTTATGAAGTATAACCTGAAAATCACTCTTTCTCCTTCTCTTTCACATTCAAACATGTTCAAACTCCACCACATTATTCAACTTAACATGAATCACCGGATACCCCATTATTCTTCGTTTTTTTCACACACTTTATTTCACAACTTTTTCTCTTTTTTCAGTCTTTTTCTTTTCTTTCTTCTCACTCTCTTCTTTGTTTCTTTTGTTTTTTATATGGAGGGGTTCCATCTTTTTCAAAACAATCCATGAAAGGAGGAATCTTTACACTACTTGACTTTCCTTCTTTTTCACCACACCCCCAACTTAGATTTTTAGCCTAAGTTGGATATTCAAACATACCAATACTTCATGAAGGTTATGGGTGATGGTATAAAGAGGTCAAAGTTGCTCAAGTTTCTTCCATGAACAGGATAGGCTCAAAAGGTACCAAGCAAGGTTCACACATCTCATAAGGTTGGCCACAAAGAGGTATATTGTCAAATTGGCTCACTCTTCAAAATTCATGCCTAAGATAATTTTAATTGCTTGCTTCACTCAATCAATCCGTCCAATGGGCAAATACTAGGTGTCATCAAGCACAATGTTCAAGAAAACATAACCACTCAAGGCATTGATACCAATATCAAACACGACTCCACATTTTCTAGCTAGTCTGCAGTGTTCATCAGAAGAGACTTATTCGACAACCGGCTAGTCACAATGAGATGCTCAAAGTTCACATATTGCCTATGTAACTTAGTTTGCCTTATCGTAGCCGCACATTTATTGCGTTCAATTAAGAGAACTATTCGACTCATCGGTATTGACCACAACCGACACTCAAATTTGCACAAGAACAACCACAATCACACACAAAAAAAAGGTGGCAAAATTTTAAAATTTTGTTCAAAAACCATTTTTATCAAAACAATTCAAAAACCATTTTCTATCAAAACAATGGGCCACAACACAATGCAACAACCAAGATATCTATAAAAACCAATAAGGTCTAATATTCACATCACAAAAAACATAATATTCAAAAAATAGCTCACAAAATTGGTAGGTATCGAAATACCTCAGCTCACCAACAAAAATGCAGTTGTCCTCAAATGCAACTAAAATACAAAAATAGAATGAAAAGTAACATAGAAGAGGCAAAGAGAATCATCCTGTCAGGCTAGGCCTGGGATAAAGTCTGCATATCCACAGCTTCCTCTGTCGGGGCATCAGTGCACGGTGTCTCAGCTATCATGACACTCTCAGTCTGGGCATCAGAGCCCAGGATCTCAGCAATCTTGGCTCCACTGGAGCTCACCATGGAAACATCCCTCAAAGAGTCCTAAACAACTGAATGTACCATGGCACCCTCTAGGTGTGCAAAATAATCATAGACATCATCCTTAGCAATACCAAGCTGCTCCTCATCAGTCTCAGCCTCGAACTCAGCAGCATCATCAACTCTAACTTCATCCCCGGTGGGAGCCGGAGGCATATCAGAATAAGCTGGAACATCGGTGCCCGAGCCATCTGGGATCGTCACAGTGACAAAGATTAGGGACATATCAGTGCACTTCAGCTTGTCCACATCCTTCCTCAACTCGGTAATATCAGCCTTCAAAGTCGTCACAACATCAATTTCTGCCTATCCCTCCCCACATTCCTCCACTCTCACGGTTAGGGCATCCAGGGCTAACTTGTGGATATCGACTCAGCTCTGAAAGGTGTCAAAGTATCATGATGGCCCTCTCGATCATCCCAAGAATAGTGGCCTCTAGCCGGGAGGCACGCACATCAGCAGATTGGGCTAAATGGCCCATCCTGTAGGGCATGGCCTGAGTGATAGGGGTCGAGATGCAGAAGCAGCTGTAGATCTAGGGGGATGAGGTGTAGTAGAAGTAGTTGGGGTCTCAGAAGAGGAAGGTACATATGCACCTGAGGACCCAATGGACTGAGTAAGTAGGGCTGTCTCTATAGGCATCATATCAACATCTAACTCTGGGTATGTGTCCACCGGAGTGGCCCTCCTCCTGTCAGCCTCATCCTACTGGTACTCAGCCTCAATACGTTGGATATAAGTAGCGGAAGTGGGTGTCACCTCCATATCCATCTTCTTATCTCAAGGAACATGGGACCATCTTCACAGCTCGGTGATGAGAACTGGGAATGGGAGTGAAGTTTATCTCTGCTTAGCTCTCATGGCCATCTCCTTCTCAATCAATAGCCCAAAATTCAGCGACTCGCGAGAAACGATGACCCCTAGGTAGGCTGTCTTCGTTTGTCTGAGGATGGACTCATTCTCGGATAGCATGATAGTACTACTGATGAACCTGAACCAGTATTTGGAAACAACATTCAGGTACTTCTTCTCTATCGGTACACCAGCCTCAATCCACCTCGGGGTGGCATCAGATAACAGGGGTGCCAGCTTACCCTTCAGATCCTCCAGGGTATTTTTCTTGACCAACTTGATGTGCTGATGCATGAAATTGTAAGTGCACCCCAAAAGAGCATTTATGTCAGCACTTTCGCACTTCACCCTCTTGCCCCAAACTATCACAAAATCAAATGGTTTGAATGCACTGGCCTTCCTCTTCCCTTTTGGCACCAAGTCTTCGTAGGCCGAATTGAACTCTCAGACCAGATTGGGAATGTAGGGGCCCTGGGGTTTTGTGAAAATCTCAAACTTATGGAACTTAAAAGTTCTCCATATCTCTGGATACCTATGCACCACACCATTTATGGACAATCTCTTCTCCTCAAGAATAGTCCTCAAACCCTCAGCCTTTAGTCGGTTTCGAGACCGAGACGGAGGACCCTGTACTGGTGGCTCTAAGACCAGAGCCTGTGTTGGAGCTGGAGGATGAGGAGCAGTCTAAGCTACCGGGATCCTAGACGGATCATGCATCACCTTGGAGCGAAGCTCTACTCTCCAGACTTGTAATAATCCATCATCCTCAAGCTCAGAGATAGAAGCCTGAGAATCATGTGACTACCCCTCGTTGTCAGATGAGGTGAGGTGAGTCTCGTAGACTCCCTCACTGTCAGAGTTGGCCTCCGGTGTCTCAGCCACGGGCATCTTTCCCTTTCCCTTTCCTCCATTTGGAGGTAGCGTCTTGAACTTGGACTTGGAAGCAGCTGCGTCCTCATCTATCATGACTCCTCATGCCCGCTTTTAGGGCGGCATGTATTTTACCACGATCCTACGCAATACCTGAGTTTATAATTAGGAAAAGGGATGATGTTGGATTACCCCACTTCCACGTGGAAGTGGTAGAAGCGGACAATAGTTTAGTAAATATATATATGTGTGTATAATAAAGTGTACCATTATCTTATATATATATGATAAGTGGACATTAATTGTTAGAAAAGTGCCTTTTTTGATTGTTGTTCTTAATACCTCAATAGATATAGCAATTAACTTTTCTCTCTCCTCATATATGTTCAATTCTTCGCTGCCTAAGAACTACCAATTATTAGTGGTAAGAAATTTTAATATTTGGAGTATTCAGTGTATAGCTTAAGTCATACGTGATTCAAGGTGCTAGAATTAGAAAAATAAATCAAAGGAATATTTCTTATCTGTACAATTCATCTATGGAGAGCATATTCTGCATTTGGTGGTTGGTGAAGTAAAGAAACCAAGGAATTGATTTACAAGCTTAAAGACTAGATACAGTGTTGAAAGATTTTGACCGACTTCACCAGTGGAGTTTGGGAATTAGGATGTTAAAGCTCTGGAGTAAGGTATGTTAAGGTAGTTCCTTTCCTTTTGGCATGATTCCTTAAGATTTTAATTATCAGGTCTAGCACGTTATCAAAGAGTTAGTTATTCAAGATCTTCTTGGACATATTTGTTATTACGTGAAAGGTTAACAGGTACGTCTTGTGAAGTACCATCCAACATTCTCATTATTTATTTCAATATTTTTGGAATTCATTTCGTCGTTATATGAAGCGGCACCACTTGATGGGAGAATTATGATTTTATTGAAAATTGAAGTGGAGTGAATGAATTATACAGACCATTTGTTACACTATTGACATGTTGTTCAGTGTTATTAGGTGTTTGAAGTTGACACCATGGTCTAATATGCACAAGATCTTGGTATTTGTAGTTAACATTTTGTGTTATTGTCTTGTATTTGTGGGTATCGTTTTCATGTAATTTTTCTACTCTATCACAGAAGCTTGAGTTATAAGTTTTACTTTAAAAGGTTATATGATTGTCTTTGCAGTCATGTAATACGTGAAGCGGTTATAGTAGAGATTCAAGTTAAAATAAGGGTTCGATTATCGTCGTTGGAATGAAGAGCATCATAAATAGTTATTGGAATTTTGTTGTCTGACTTGGGTTAAAGGTAACAAAAACTCACTTTTGATCTGTGCACTGTTTAGTGATTTTAGTATAGCTTATTTTGTAGATATCTATTTGAAGTATGAAAATATGTTTTATAAAGGTGACATATTTATGTAAAACCTTTATTCTTATTCTAAAATCTGGTTTTACTGTTATATAATAGACATAGGGGACACAAGACAGGGAATGTTCTGTCCAGCTCCAGACTTGGAAATCCCCTATATTCTGTTGTTAGTATTTTCAGGATAACTTTTTGTACAAAACATATTTTTGGGTGGTTCTTGACTCGTTGTAACCCCGAGAAATATATCTACAACTTTCATGAAGTCTATTGAGTCCAGTTCTAATATGTACCTATTCAAAACAAAGTTACAACATGAGAGGGTTGGGCTGCTCAGATTTGTTGTTTTGAGGATAAAGTGTTATTTGCACAACCTAGGATTACTTTAGATGTTAATGTAGATGCATATCAACTTGATGAAGCTATTGGAAATTACAAAGATATCTAATTGTGTGTTAAAGGTTGTATCTACTCGTGTGTAGGCTGAGGTTCTTGATGCATTGTTTACTCTACGAGTTGGGCTCTTGAATTTGTTGTAGGGATATTTATGTGATAGAAAACTAAGGTTTTTATATGAACTTGTACTTATACTCTTGTTACTTGCTGGTATATCTAAGAATTTATCTTGGTACCTTAAACCCTCCTTGCACTTTGTATTATTGTGTTGGTATCATTTTAGATTTGCAAAACACTTGGTTAACTCGACTAGTTCGGATTGCTCGATCACTTGGCATTCTTGTTGGGACTTTGTCCTTCTTGTGGATGTGACTTTGTCACTATTGGCATGCCTATTCATTCGGATCTTTTTCAATCTTGACTCTGGATTTTTGGTTCGTCTTCAGTATGGAAGTTGTCCATTTTAAGTACGAACTACAAAGCCATTTTTAATATTGTTCTTGGTTCTCTTGATTATTGGGTTTTAACCCTTTTTGAAACAGGGCTTCGGTCCTTCTTGATACTTGACTATGCGTGGTGTAACGACATGATGTACATATTGGGTGAAACTTGTTATTTGACCTCTTGTAAATTGTTCTCGATTTCTTGACACTTGAGTCTTAAAATATTAAAAGCCATTTTTAATACGATTATTGGTTCTCTTGATTATTGGCATTTGGCCCTTCTTGATACATGGCTTCGATCATTCTAGAGTTGTGATTACCTTGAAGTAATACATACCTGGTGAAATACGTTATTTGACCATTTTTGAAGTAACGTTGTGAGCTTTCTTGATGCTTGAATCTTTAAACATATGAGTTTATACCTTTAAGGAATTCGTTTACCAGATGAATGGAGAGCTTATGGGGGCTTGACGAGATTGTTGTTTGATTATTATTGTAGAATTTCTATTGCGAGCTATTAGATAGTATTGTGATCATTGCTAACTCTCCTTCGCGAGTACGCTCTAAGTTTTATAGTATCTACCATCTTGCTAAGTTAAATATTAATTAGTTATGGTTTAAGGTCTACAACATGAGAAGGTGAGTACTTTCTTGTTACCTTTGATTCTCCACTACATTATTTAGTGTTCTTTATAATATCGGATCAGTTATTCATAGATTCTTAAGTCGGTAAGCATGCTTATAATATCTATAAACCTTATCTCTATTTGCACTCGTTAATTCATGATACTGTCTCAGTTTTTATTTTCTTTGCATGATCGTACAAATGTACTAGTATATCAGTTTATTTGGGGACACTCCATTCATGCCTGCATGTTTTTTTAGGTACACAGAAGTCCTTATTCCATGTGGTCGAGTGAGAACCTGATGATTGTACGCTCCGCTAATTTTGTAGTTGCTGATTTTGGAGTTCTCTTCTTCGTTATATTACAAATGGGTATGTCGTGGACTTATCCCGACTAGTTGTTAGTGATTCTTAATTTTAGAGGCTTGTAGACATTTATCGTGCATATGTGAGTCCTTTGTGGCCTTGTTGTCAGTCATATTCATGTATTTTTTGGCCTTGCCATCCTCGTGTAAATAATGTTTGATGGGTTGACTTTCATACATGTCGTGGTTCAAACTAACCTAATCGGTCAGTTGTATTATTTTCTTGATATTTTGTTATGATGATTGGGGTTGTTTGGGCCTCATCGATCTGTCTTGTTACAAGTTCTGTTTGTTGGTTTATCCAGTCAACTTGGATTGGTGTCATTCGCACTCCTTCGAGTGGGGGTGTGACAGGAAAACTCAACTCATATGACCTTTCATCAATAATTTCCACCTTGTTGGCTTAATCGTTTTCGTTGTGATTTCAGTATTTTATTGACTGTTTGGAGGTTTTTTCTTTGATTTGGAGATGAAATGTGCTCTTGGGAACTTTGAATTTTTTTTCACTCTATCGAATGAACTATTTTAAGGAAGAGCAGGTGATTGGAGGAGTTTTTAGTCTTTTATCTGGGTTCGAGGCCTGGTGTACCTTCTATTAGCTAGTTTCGAGGAACTGGGGTTCATCATTAATCACGGTTTGAGGACATGACTAATCTTACTTAGCCATGGTTTGAGGGTCGAAATTTTTTAATTAGCCTTGGTTTGAGTTCGAGTGAAACCTCTATTAGATGGGTTTGAGGCATGACTTGGTGTTTCTATTGGGTTATTAGGTTATCTTTACCGCAATTCGAGTTTGTGGATGGTCTTGGCAGCTTTGGAAGTACTCTTAAGCGTAGATAGTAGTTCCTTAGCTCTTATGTCTATCCATTGGGACTATAGGGTCCATTCGGGTTATAACTTTCAGTTGTGCAAAAGTGTACCATTTGGGCTTATAAGGATTCCTGTAAGATTTTAGCTAGCTATTTCCTTTATTGTTAGATCTTTGCTTGACTCGTGTCCTTCAATTTAGAAGTTCTTTAACAATTTCATTTATGACCTCTAGTTGCTTTCCTTTCCACTTTTCATTGTTGCTTTTGCTTCCTAAGCTCAATTGGCCAACGATCCCTAGTGTGTACCTGTTGTTTCAGTAATCATACTACACTCTCCATCTTTTTTTGTGATGCAGGTCCTAACAGTAATCGACACCATTGATATCGAGCCTGTTGTGGGGATATTTAGAGGTGTTCGTGAGCCTATGATATCCTGGATAAGGTTATCTCCTTCTACTCAGATTTTGACTAGTGTTTTGATTTTGAGACAAGTTTGTATATTTTGGTCCACTTTTGTGTATCGTACTTTATTTTAGCAGCTCTATGCATATGCCTACCAGGTTTTGAAATTGGATCTTTTATTTCAGTTGTCTTTATTCTTCCTTGTTTTAATCTTTCACTTTGTTCTTCAATTTATTTCTTTTTTTGTTTGTGGTTTGTTGTTTCTACCTAGCACGCCTATAACTTGTTATTTCAGGTTATAGGTTGGCTTACCTACTATTGGGTTATTGTAGGTGTCATCATGGTAAGAGATATCGGGTCATGACAAGGTTGTATCAGAGACCATGTTTGCCGGTGTGTCTTTCATAAATCTAATTTCTTGTAGAGTCTTGCCGATTGGTGAAGACATTAGTATTCTATCTTCATAGGGCTACAAGGCATCTTAAGTAAGATTCTCTCGTTTGTTTCATATTTATGTTTTGCTTGTCTTATTTAGTTTCTAGAATCTTACTTGATTCACTAATGGCTCGTACATGCAGTTGAACGGTCGGAATTGATGCACCTGGGCCCATAGTTACAGCCTAAGGTAGAGGTAGAGGCCGACCTCAAGGTTGTGTGAGGGGTGCAACACTAGCAAGGATAGAGAAAGGACTCCAGAACCAGTATTACAGCCTCAAGCAACTCCCATCCCTCCACAGTCGGTGGCCCCGAGACTAGCCTTTCCACCTCCCGGACAAGCTATGGCTCCATATCTTTAGACAGCTATCGCTCAACTGTTCTCTATGCTAGGGGGCACGTAGAAGGCCCCAACTCTTTCTATGCTAATGATATACCAAAGATTTACGGTACTTATAATGCTTTAAACTTGGAGTTTTGCGTATTTCATAAGAATTTGTTATAGATTTGATGGTATTGTATTTGTATTTTACTGGAAAATAAGTGTTTGACGAGTTGGGATAAAACAAGTTGAAACAACAACTTTGTAAGGATGAACCCTTCACTTATGAGTTGTATACTTTCCTACAATCCATAGGAATAAGTTGTAAAAAGCATTGATATGTTTTGAAGCTAAGTTTTGGGTAATGATAACACTCAACTACACTTCATCCGATTCTAAGTGTAGGTGGTCGCTAACAAGTATAAACCCAACTAAGAGTTGGGGTCGATTCCACAGGGAGTGATACGGTAAGGAATTTGATTAAGAAGTAAAATGGTTGTCTAATCATTTGTAGATGTAGACTTTTTCGAAACAATAAAATAAATGACAAGGGTCTTACAATTAATGTCAAATGGGGGATTAGAGTGAACAGTTAACAACTACGAACAATCGGGAGTAAACAAGTAGAGGGGATATCTTGGAATTTTGATCAATTGAATACCAATTTCGCAAAATAGGTGATTATTATTGACTAGAAGTCATTGAATCTTAGTGGGTAGGCTAGGCTTTAGATGCAATATCCATTTCTCAATAAACTATCACGAATCAAGCGAGTTCTATTGAACCTCGACAAGCAAAACACTTATGAATAGCCCAATACCTCAATCAATCTACTTTTTCAAGCTAGATTGGTAGGATTGACTTTAGACCCACTTTGTCAAGCTAAGTCTGTAATAACCCAATCCCTACAATCATCAACTAATAGATTTAACTCTCATACTTCTTTCTCAAGCAAGCTTAGAATGCTAAACTAGAATTGCGTTTGTAACTACATGTCATCAATTTAAAACTCAACTATTAATTAAACCCACTTCAAATCAACAATAAAATCAGTAAATACTAACACCCATAAGTTAATTGAAACATTCCATCACATAATCACACCCCAAGAATGGGGGTTTTAGCCAAACATAATAAGGAGCAAGAAATGATTACCAACTATGTTTTCCACCAGATAAGGCAACAATCTACTAGTCTTCAAATGCTCCAATTTAAGTTCAAAATCAAAGCCAACCATAAATCTACTCAAAAACTTTAAAAATAATGTTTAGAATGTTGAGGATAAAAAAGCCAAAACTGGACAATATGGGAACTCTCAGGAACTGAGAACTCGCGGAACTCCCAAAAACTCCTTAAAACAGAAGTTATACGATCCCAAAATTTCAGCTTCAGAGTCACTCGACGAAATAAGTCAGGCTTCGCCAACCTTGTCGGCAATGCGCCGAGTACTCATTTCCATCGCCTTCTTGGCTTGGATGTTCAGCACCTCGCTTCTATAACTTTAGGCGATCAAAGTCGACATCGTAGATCCATTCGTCGTGTCACTGAAACATCAGTTTTCTCACCAAGTTTGTCTTGTCCATAGGTTAGCATGATGGAACTTTTGGCGAGCTGAAGGTCCACTCGGCGACTAGCCGAGTAGCTTTGGCGAGTACCAACCTTGCTTTTCTTCAACTTTTTCAACTTTTTCGCTCATTTTTACCTCGTAATGCCCTTGCCTTGCTCTTTTGCCTTCATTACTGCAAATTAGCATTTAACATTAGTTTAAAGCATAAAATAGCCATTGAAGACACTAAAACATTTGATATTAAGCCCTAAATGAGTTGAAATCCTCAACTCTTCAACACCCCCAACTTAAATTTTTGCTTGTCCTAAAAAAAAAACAAGATCAATCAGTTCAATAAAGATGTCTACAAATAGTGATACTAGAGACTCATCATGAATGCACACGAATTTCAAACTACCCATGCAATGCTCAAATGTGCACTACAAGTTTAAACCTATGACTAGTCATCAACAAATAGAAATCAAGCTCACAATGCTTGCTTAAAATGCAAATTCAAACCCAATAAAAGTATTTGAATGCCCTCACATCAAGAATGATTCCATGCCCACACAAAGCTCATCAAAATTTAAGGATTATGGAATGAAAAATCAACTCTCAAACTCTCAAAGATAAACACATGCATGATTCCACCCATAGATTTTCTGGTATTTTCCAATCAACATGACATTAAGCTCAACAAATATCACTAAGGTCTTTCAAGACTTGTAACCGGGCTGAGGGTAAATGTATGATTATTTTGTCTTAGTGACTTCTACCTTCATGAAGCATGGATTACATATGACTCTTTCTCCTTTTCTTTAACCCTTTTTGATTTTCACAATCCGCCCTAAGTTCTTTAAGCATGATTCATTGAATACACCCTTTGTTTTATCCATTGCACAAGGTTCATTGCAACAATATTTTTAAATCTTTTTCTTATTTTTCTTCTGTTCTCTTTCTTTTTTTTTATATGGAGGGGTTTCATCTTTTTCAACACGATCCTTAAAGAGTGAATTTCACAAACTTTTTGACTCTTCTTATTTTTCACCACACCCCTAACTTAGGCTTTTGGCCTATGTTGGATATTCAAAACAAACCAATGCTTCATGAAGATTTTAGGTGGGGAGGAAAGAGGTACAATTTGATAAAGTTTCATCCAAAGAAAAGGATAAACTGAAATGGTGTCAACCTAGTTCACACTCTCACATGGTGGTCACATAGAGTTATAATAACCATTTGGTTCACTCTCCAAAATTTGTGTCTACGAATATTTCTTTCACAAGGTGGTCACAAAGAGTTATAATGACAATTCGGTTCACTCTCCAAAATTTGTGTCTAAGAACATTTCTTTCAATCACGTACATCAGTTAATTGGACCAACGGGAAAAAATCTAGGTATCACCAAGCACATATTTCACGAAAATCTCACCACACAAGGAAATCAATACAATAATCGATCATGAATCTAAAACTTGAGCTCGCGTGCAATGATCATCACAAAACTTATTTCAACAATTGACTAGTCACAATGAGATTCTAAGAGTTCACACATGACTTATGCAACTTAACTTTGCTTCATTGGACTTGCATAAACATATCGTTCAATCAAGAGCACCATTCCAAATATCAGTATTGATCCCAACTGATTCTTAAATATGCGAGAGAATAGCCACATTCACAACCACAAAAATCAATAGATGAAATTTTAATTCGGATAAAAAAAACAACAATCGCATTAGAAACTAACAACCAACAGTCACAAAAACATACAAAAAAGTTAAATTCAATCCAAAAGGAGTAGGTATGAAGATACCCCACCCCGTCAAACAAAACCTACCATTCTCCTCAAAGAAAAATAAAATAATTATCTCTAAAGTAAAACTAAAAGAGAGTCAAAATCTCCCTGTCAGGCTAAGCCTAAGGTGAAAGCTGCATATCTGGGGTGCTCTCAATCTAGGCATCCATGCACGGCTCATCTCCATCCTTTGCTGCATAGGAGCCAATCATCGAAGTGGCCCGATATGAAGCCTCCATGGCTGTCTCCACCATTAATCCCTCTATATCCTCTAGATCATCAAACACAGCTGTATCACGGGCCCCAAGATCCTTCTCATCAGTCTTGAGAGCGTCTGACTCAGCATCATTATAAATTATAGCAGCATCTCCAGTCATAGTAGCCAGAGGGATCTCAAAAATAGCTGGCATCTCTGTAATCGGGATGTTGAGAAGGTACATTGTGCCTTACAACATAGAAAAATGCATGGATTTGAGCTCATCCACATCATGTCTCAACCCAGCATTGTTGGCTCTCAAGGTCGTAACATCATCTGATTGGTGCCCTCCCTGCTCACATGCCTCAATGCTCACCGTGAGAGCATCTAAGGATAGTCTATATGCGGTAATAAACTCTCGGTTCTCCCACTACTCAGCTCAAATAGGAGCTAGGGCAGCAGCAATAGAGCTCTCAATAAGTCTGGGATAGCTGCTACGACCCGGGAAGCATGTACATTAGTAGATTGAACTAGATGTCCCATCTTATATAGAATCGCATGTGTCAATGGAAGGTGGGTAGCAGCAGAAGGCATTTGATCACAGAATCCATTGACAGCTGTATAAATGATGAGAATTTGTTTTCCAATTGGCAGTAGTAGTGGTAGCAGTTGAGGAGTAGTAGTAGTTATGCTAGTAGTACCTGAAGGCTCACCGGCCTAAGTGGGAGAGGATGTATCTGTCTCCAACATCTCTATATCAACAACCTGGGAAGTGTCCACTGGCGCTGCTCTCATCCTCTCAGCCTCGTCCTTGGTGTACTCGGCCTCACTACTCCGGATGTCAGTAGAGGAAGTGGGAGTCACTTCCGCATCCGTTTGCAGCCCAAAGGGTACCCGAGCACGCCGACAAAACTCTGTGATCAACACCGGGAAAAAAAGTGATGTTTGGCTCTATTTGTCCCCTCATGTAAATCTCTTGCTGAATATTCCACCCGAGATTTAGTCTATCCTGGTCAATGATGGATCCCAAAAAAGTGGCCTTAGGATGCCGGAGTATGGACTCATTCTGGTAAGGCATCAATGCCTTGTAGATGAATCTGAACAAATACCGCACAACTACATTCATGTCCTTTTTCTCAATTTGGACCCCTGACTCAATCCACGGTGATCTGATGTTGCAAATCAAATGAGCCAACCAACGCTTTAGATCATCTAGGGTCTTTTTTTGGATCCGATCCGCCAAGAAGTAGATCCCATTCATCATACACCCCAACACTTTATTAATGTCTGTACAGCTGCATTTTACCTCGCACCATCACATGATCAACTGGTGTGAATGAGCAGGCCTTCTTCTTTCCTTTTGGAACTAGCTTCCCATACTCAGTGTAGAACTCTCAGACCCAGGAAGGTATGTATGAGCCTCGGGGCTGTGTGAATCTCTCAAGCTTGTGGAATTAAATATTATCCCACACCTTTGGGTACCTATCTACCACTCCATCCATAATCAGCCTCTTTTCTACTATAGTCGACCTCAACTCGGCAGCCTTAAGTCTATTCAGTGATCGTGGTTGAGGTGCAGGTACTGGGCGCACAGAAGCTGCATTCTCAACAGTCTGTGCTTGAGGTAGAGGAAGAGTCAGAGTAATTGGTTTCCTGGCTAGATCATGCAGCACTTTAGAGCATAGCTGAGCTCATCTCCTTTGAAGAGCTTGATCATTCTCTGGCTCGAATATGGATGCCGGAGAGCAAGACCCCAAGTTATCCTCATGATCAAATTCCAATGTTGTGAGGTGGGTATCGTAGATGCGCATGCTATAACAGTTGTCCTCAGTAGGGTTTGGATCCGCATGACCCTTTCCTTTTCCTATGCCCTTCCCCGCTATCTGAGGAAGTTTGGGTTGAGTTTCTCATGCTTGAGTATGTAACACCTCGAAATCTAGTAGACAAGTCACAAGTCAATGTATTGAGCTTGGGCACCCATCACGGAGGGCCAGGCGGGCCGTGAAGGGTACCACGAGGCGTGATGCTGCCCGTGGTGGCTCACAAAGCCAAGCTAGAGGGGTCTTCCCTCCCACGAGCACCTAGACAACATGTGGTGGGCACCACGGAGTCTAGTAATTCCCGTGAAGAAGGAAGCAATAGCCCCTCTGAGGTAGACCCCCCCACGAGCCACTTGACAGCTCATGAAGGCCACTACGGGCCGTGGGAGGGGTCATGGTGAAGGGGGACCTTTAGGGAAGGCTTTCCAAGCTACTGGACAAGGACCACGACACCCACTACGGGCCGTGAAGTCCTTGACGGCTTTTGTGGGACTCAATCATGAGCTTGCGTTAGTTTTAATTTAAGGGGCATTTGGGTGTTTTCCAGATTTTTATAAAACATTACTATGGTGTTTTAACCATGCCTAGAACCCCTATATAAGTGATTTTAACCCCAAATCCAATGCATTCAAGTCATTTTTCTAAAAACCTAAAAGAAGACCAAAGTTCTTCATCCCCAAAATATTTCTCTCTCTAGAACTTGAAAAAGAAGAAGGGGTTAAAGCTAGGGCTCAAGGTCAAGTCTCAATTCTCCAATTATTTGTGGGTTTTGATAGCAAGGTAAGATTGCTTTTAATCCATTGAATTTTTGCAACAATGGAGCCCCTAAGTTCTCCACATTGAAATAGAAATTCCCTAATTTATGTTAGGGTTTTCTTCTAAAGTTGTGGCTCTTTTTGAATGTGTATACAATTGATTGAATTATGGTTTTTTATGTATGAATTGAGATGATTCTATGCTTTTATGATGTATTTGCATGTACCCATGCCTAACCCATGTTTCTATGTAGAAATTGATGTATAATGGGTTTTATGCTATGTAAGGAGAATTTATGGATTTATGTATATTCTTATAGGATTGATAATATACAATATGAATTTCTTTGAGATTGAAGCATATGTGATGAATTATGATAAGAATTGCTTTGAGAGTGAAGCTTATGTATTAATTGTTGACTTTTTATATGATTGTTGTGGAAGGTATTTTCTCACATGATTTCTTATGTATGAATGTGAAAGGCTTCCTCAGATTGATGATTCTAGGTTGAAAGGATTTCTCACCTAAAATAAATCTAAGTTAAAAAGACTATGTAATTGATGAGGAAAGAGGCGATTACTCATGACCTCAAACTGAGAAGGATATGATGGGATTACCCATATTCCTTAGAATAGAATAAGAGGTGATTACCCATATTCCTCGAAGTTGAACAAGAGGCGAATACACACATTTCTATAATGTAAGTTGGACAAGAGGCGACTACCCATGATCCTATATGTGAATTTGACACGGGGAGATTACCCATGATCCTAAAGTAAGAAGGACAAAAGGTGATTACCCTTGATCCTTTATAGTAAGGTAATAGACGATTCCCTATGTCTTTAAAAGTTAAGTTATAATATGTTATGATGAATGATGAGCTTAGATTGTTGTTTGAGTTTTTCTTTCATGATGAGTAAGACTAGAGTAAGGATAAATTAAGGTTACTTCAAGAAGTACTCCTCACATGTTGAGCTGATATACTATGTGCATTGATTATGCTTTCAGACTTATATTGTCTAACGTTTATGTTATGTTTATGCAAGCTATCATATTTAGTACATTCTTATACTAACACATACTCTTGCCTACATTTATTATCCAAATATAGGGTCTAGCATTCCTGATTCTCATCCCCGTGGCTAAGATCTATAGTAGAGGCAAGGTTGAAGATTGGTGAGTCCTCATAGCATCCAAGGATTGGGCCACTACTTTTCTTATGTTCTTGTTATTTTAGTTTTTGAACGTTGATGTATGGGTTGTGCCCCGAGATTCTATTGTATTAGATAGTTTTTGAGACAACTGTATCAGACTTCCGCTTTTTGCAATATAAAACTTTGATTGTGTTGAAAATATTTTAAATCTCATCGATTTCTATTATATTGACCATGAAAGCTAAGTGGCTTGTATGAGGCCTCTCAGGGTCTTGTACGATATGTTACATCTAAGGGGTACCCCTGGGTCTGGAAAAACTTGGTAATAAGAGCACAAGGTTTAAAATAGTTCTAAGATGTCTCAAAACCAGGTCAATTAGAGTCAGGTTCATAAGTTTGAAGCGCGCCACATTTATGAATGAGAGGCTACAAGATGTTTAGGAAACTTTACTTTTTTCTTCAATCTAAATCATGCGATAGAGTTTCACTCTATAATGTTTCCCTCCTAATCCTTACCTGATGGTCTACAGGATATGACTGCTCAAAGAGTTTTTTCTAGAAGAAATGAAGGAGAGAATGAGAGTCAAGAAGCTCCTCAAGCTGGGGTTGACCCTTTGGCTGAGTAAGTAACAAATGCAGAATATAGGACTATTTTTCAAGTGTTATCTCAAGCCGTGACGGCCCAAGCCAATAGGGAGGTTGTGGTTCCTGTGAACCCAAATTTGGGTACAACGGCATCTAGAGTGAGGGACTTTACTAGGATGAATCCTCTGGAAATCTATGGTTCTAAAGTTGAGGAAGATCCTCAAGAGTTCATTGATGAGGTTTTCAAGGTTTTTGCTATTATGGGAATACTCCAGTGGAAAAGGCGAAATTGGCCGCTTATCAACTAAAGGGTGTTGCTCAAATTTGGTTCAACCATTGGAAGGAAGGAAGTACGGAAGATGTGGGTCCTATAGATTGGGAAAAGTTCAAGTCCGCTTTCGTTGATAGGTTCTTTCCTCTTGAAATGAGGGCGGCTAAGGTGCTCGAGTTTATCAACCTCTGACAAGGGAACATGTGTATGAAAGAATATGCTTTGTGATTCACACAATTATCGAGGTATGCTCTCTCTATAGTGGCAGATTCTAGGGTAATGATGATTAAGTTCATTTCAGGAGTGTCTGAATCAGTTGTGAAAGAATGTTTTACCTCTATGCTTTTCCATGACATGGACATTTCTCGCCTCATGGTTCATGCTCAACAAATTGAGGATGAAAAACTTAAGGAGAAGTCTAGGGAACTAAAGAGGGCAAGGACAGAAGATAGTAACTCTTCATACTCTAGGTTCGGTGGACATGGTCATTCAAGGTTCCTCTAATGCTCCTCCAATATTCAACGATGAGAGGGTGTCTAACCCTAAGCCTCAATGAGGAAATGGTAGTGGGTCTCTATTTCCTACTCTTGCTAAGTGAGGAAGAAAGTATGATGGCAAATGTCTAGCGGGTTCCAATGCTTGTTTTGGTAAGATGGACCACAAGATAATAGATTGTCCTTCAGTTGCTAAGAATGAAAGAGAAAATCCTCGTGGGGCTTAGGCATATCCTTCATCTGGTTCAAGTGGTTCGGGTTCAAATTCTCCTAAGCAAAACAAGTTTTACGCATTTCAGACTCGTGGTGAACAAAAGGGTTCTCCCGATGTGGTTAGCGGTATGTTAAAAGTCTTCCAACTAGATGTTTATGCTTTACTTGATACCTGTGCTTCTTTGTCTTTTCTAACGCCATATGTGTTGTTAGATCCCTTTTTTGTCTCTACCATTGTTGGTGATTCTGTTGTGGCTAAGAGGGTCTATAGAAGATGTCTCATCTCTTTATCCCATAGAGTTACACTCGTTGATTTGGTAGAGCTTGATATGTTAGATTTTGATGTTATCCTTGGTATGGATTGGCTGCACTCATGTTATGCTTCTATTGATTGTAGAACCCGTGTAGTCAAGTTCCAGTTTCCAAATTGGCCTATCCTAGAATGGAAGGGGGTAAATTCTATGCCTAAGGGTCAGTTTGTTTCCTTTCCGAAAGCTAGAAAGATGATTTCTAAGGGTTGCATTTACCATTTAGTTAGGCTGAGGGATGTAGATTCTGAAACCCTTACTCTTGAGTCGGTCCCCATTGTGAATGAGTTTCCGGAAGTGTTCCTTGATGATCTAACCGGTATTCCTCCCGAAAGTGAAATAGACTTCGGTGTTGAGCTTCTACAGATACACAACCTATATCTATTCCTCCTTATAGAATGCCTCCAGCAGAAAATAAGAAATTGAAAGATCAATTAAAATAATTGTAGGATAAGGGTTTCATCCGACCAAGTATATCCCCATAGGGTGCTCCTGTTTTGTTTGTTAGAAAGAAAGATGACTCTCTCTGAATGTGTATAGATTACCAGCAATTAAATAAGGTTACAGTTAAGAATAAGTATCATCTTCCAAGGATAGATGATTTGTTTGACCAACTTCAAGAAGTGAGTTAATTTTCTAAGATTGATCTCCGATTAGGTTTTATCCAATTGAGGGTGAAGGAAGATGATGTTCCAAAAACAACTTTTAGAACCTGATAGAGATATTTTGAGTTTTTGGTGATGTCTTTTGGTTTGACTAATCCTCCAGCTGCTTTTATGGAATTGATGAATAGGGTGTTTAGACAATACCTTGATATGTTCGTGATTGTATTCATGGATGATATATTGATTTATTCGAGAAGTGAGGATGATCACATCAATCATTTGAGGATTGTGTTGCAAATTTTTAAGGAACGACAACTCTTTGAAAAGTTTGGCAAATGTGAGTTTTGGCTAAAGTTCGTGGCTTTTCTAGGTCACATTGTTTCAAGTAAGGGTATTGAAGTAGATCCCAATAAGACAAATGCGGTCCAGAGTTGGCCTACACCTCTATACCCTTAGGATATTAGAAGCTTCTTGGGTTTGGCTGGTTATTACATAAGGTTTGTTGAGGGGTTTGCTGCTATTGCCTCTCCATTAACAGCTTTGAATCAAAAGAAAGCTATGTTCATATGGTTCGAAGCTTGTGAGAAGAGTTTTCAAGAGTTAAAGTGTAACACCCCGGATTCAAAAAGAGGTAAAATAATAGTTTTGGAAACTTGCAGGTGCCAACCGACGGTGGCCAACCACGGACCGTGGTTGGGAACATAGACCGTAGGTGGGTTTTTGGTTGAGCACCCCAGAGTTTATGTCAAACAAGGACCGCTGCCTGACCAATGGACCGTAGGTCAGACCACGGTCCATGGTTGGGGGTCCGTGGTTCAGACTTAAAAATGCCAAAATTCTCTGAAGTTACCGACGGTCGACCAGGACGGACTGTAGGTCTATCGACGGTCCGTCGGTTAGGGGTACGTAGGTCATAGCTTGTAGTTAATTTTAGGGGCATATGGGTCTTTTTCGGTTTTAATTAAATCAAAGTGGTGTCGGTTTTCCTAAGTGTAGAACACATATATAAGTATTTTAAACCCCTAAATTCACTCATTCAAGTCATTCTCTCAAAATCCCAATAGAAATCCCCAAAAAACTCTTCTCTCAAATATTATCTCTCTAAAAAGTTGAGGAAGAAGGAAAAATTAAAGTTAGGGTCAAGTAAAGTCTCCAATATTCAAGCTTTGGTTGGGCTTTGTGATTAAGGTATGATGGCTTTTCATCCATGGATTCCTTTCATCCATAGAGCCCCTTAAGATTTCCCAATTGTAAAGTCTAAATTCCCCAATTGGAGTTAGGGTTTCTTCCAATGTTGTAGGTTATGATTATTGTTGATCCAAATGATTGGATTATGATTGTTTATGATTGAATTTATAGTATTGCATATTTTTACGATGAAATTACATGTACCCATGCCTACCCTATGTTTCTAAGTTAGAATTGATATAATTTGGTTTGAGGTCATGAAGGGAGACTTTATGGATTTAGATATATCCTTATAGGATAGATGATTTATGATTAGAATTTCTTAAGATTGAAGCATATATGATGAAAATGATGTTAATTGCTTGAGAGTAAAGCGTAGATGATGATAATGAGATGTATTGCTTTGAGAGTAAAGCTTATACTATGAATTGTTGATTGTTGATGTTATTGTGGTAGAAGGGATACTTCCCACATGAATTACTTAAGCATGAATGTATGAATATGAAAGGTTTCCTCACATAACTGATTCTAGGTTGAAAGGATTGCTCACCTAAAATTAATCTTGACTAATAGACTAAGTAATCTATGAGGGTAGAGGTGATTTCCCTTGAACTCCATATGAGAAAGATATGACGTCATTTCCCATACTCCTTAGAATTTCAAAAGAGGCAACTCCCCACTTTCCTATTATGATTGGACATGGAGGCGAGTACCCATGATCCTTAAGAAATGATGTGGAGGTGAGTACCTGTGTGATATGATGTTGGTCTTGGAGGCGAGTACCCATGATCCTAAAGTAAGTAAGGCAAGAGGCGAATACCCATTAGCCTTTTTAAGTTAGGCAAAGAGGAAAATCCCCATGTCTTTAAAAGTAAGTATGAATAATGTGATTTATGTTATGAAGATTAATAGGTTGTATTGTTGCTTGAGTTTCCTTCCATGAGGTAAGTATGACTAGAGCCGGATGACCCAAGTCTTGACTAGGGATAAGTTGAGGTCACTTAAGGAAGTATTCCTCCTTGTTTATGATGTTTTATGTGCATTGATTATGCTTATGGATTATGTCTTATGTTGACTAATGCTTATGTTATGCCTATGGTGATGTTTATGCAAGATATAGAACATATTTGTACTAACGAATACTCTTGCCTACATTTCTTATCCAAATGTAGTGTCCGGTGATATCGACTCTCACCATCGTGGCTAGGATCATAGTAGGGCAAGGATTGAAGATTTGGTGAGTCCTCATAGCATTCGAGGATCGACCACCATTTCCTTAAGTGTGAAGCGCTTCACATTTATGAAAGAGAGGCTACTAGATGCTTAGAAAATCTCACTTCTTATTTCTCTAAGTCGTTCCATAAATTTTAACTCTATCGGGTCTTTCTCTTAATGTTTACCCGATGGTTTTCAGGATATGACTACTAGAACGGCAGCTAGAAGGAATGAGAAAGACAATGTGAGTCAAGAAGTTCCTCCCCAAGCTCCTCCTCAAGCTTCGATTGACCCGTTGACTGAGAATCTAACAAATGCGGTGTTTAGGTCGGCTTTTTCAGGTGTTGGTTCAAGCCAGCACGGCCTAAGCCAATAGAGAGGTGGTAGTCCCCGTGAACCAAAATATGTGTATGGCAGCGTCAAGAGTGAGGGATTTTACTAGGATGAATCCTCCAGAATTTTATGTCTCAAAGGTTAAGGAAGATACTCAAGAGTTTATTGATGAGGTGTACAAGATAGCTTCTATCAATTCAGTGACTCCGGTAGAGAAGGCAGAATTGGCAGCTTATGAACTCAAAGGTGTTGCACAGATTTGGTTCAACCAATGGAAAGAGGCAAGACTGGTAGAAGTGGGTCCCATAGAATGGGAAAGGTTCAAAAGTGATTTTCTTGATAGATTCTTCCCTCTTGAGATGAGAGAGGCCAAGGTAATCGAGTTCATTAATCTTCGGCAAGGAAATATGAGTGTAATGGAATATGATTTGAGGTTCACTCATTGTCCAAATATGCTCCTTCTATTGTGTTGGATCATAGGGCTAAGATGAGTAAGTTTGTGTCAAGTGTGTCCAACATGGTAGTCAAAGAAAGTCGTACCGCTATCTTTGTCCATGACATGGACATTTTGCGTGTTATGCTACATCCCTAACAGATTGAAGAAGAAAAGATTAAGGAAAGGTCTAGGGAGACAAAGAGGGCAAGAATGGATGATGGTAACTTTTCATATTCTAGGTCCAGTGGATGGGGTCATTCAAGGTTTCGGCAAAAGTTCTCCAGGCAAGGTTCTTCTAATGTTCCTCCAAGGCCTAGAAATGAAAGGGTGTCTAACCCTAAAACTCAAGGAGATGGTAATAGGTCTTTGATGCCTACTTGTGCTAAGTGTGGAAGAAATCATGAGGGTAAGTGTCTAGCGGGTTCCAATGCTTGCTTTGGTTGTGGAAAGACAGATCACAAGATAGGGGATTGTCCTTCAGTTCCTAAGAATGAGGGAGATATTCGACGGGCTCAAACCTACCCTACATCCGGTCCAAGTAGTCCGGGGGCGAATGCTCCTAAGTAAAACTGATTCTATGCACTTCAGACTAGAGGTGAACAAGAGTGTTCTCCCGATGTGGTTACCGGTATGTTGAAAGTTTTACAACTAGAAGTTTATGCTTTACTTGATCCCGGTGCTACCTTGTCTTTTTTGACTCCCTATGTGGTTATGAGATTTGATATGATTCTCGATGTGTTGTTATAACCTTTTTCTATCTTTACCCCTGTATGTGATTCTATGGTGGCTAAAAGGGTCTAAAGGTGATGTCCCGTTTCCTTATCCCATAGAGTTACTCTTGTTGATTTGATAGAGCTTGATATGATATATTTCGATGTTATCCTTCTTATGGATTCGCTGCACTCTAGTTATGCTTCTATTGATTGTAGAACCCGTGTAATCAAGTTACAATTTCCAAATGAGATTATCCTAGAGTGGAAGGGGGCAAATTCTATGCTTAGAGATCAGTTTGTCTCCTATCTCAAACCTAGAAAGATGATTTCTAAGGGTTGTATTTACAATATAGTTAGGGAGAGGGATGTGGATTTCGAAACCCCTATTCTTGAGTCGGTCCCTGTTGTAAATGAGTTTCCCGAACTGTTCCCAGATGATCTACCCGGTATTCTTCCCGAAAGGGAAATAGACTTCGGTACTGAACTTCTTCCAGATACGCAACCTATTAGAATGGTTCTGGCAGAACTTAAATAGTTGAAAGAACAATTGAAAGATTTGTTGGATAAGAGTTTCATCCGACCGAGTATCTCTCCATGGGGTGCTCCAGTTTTGTTCGTTAGAAAGAAAGATGGTTCAAAAAGCAGAATTTTGAGCTAAAAAGCTAAAAACTATAAATTGATTTTGAAAAGGAGTATTGAGGAGTTCTGACCCAGATAATACATTTTCCATTCTAGAGTAAAAGTTTTCTCTTAGTTTGTAGTTCTTATTGTAGAATTTTGAGGACTTGCAAGTGGGTTTCTAAATTTCTTCAAATTGGACCATTGTAAAGACTTGGGAACATTTACCCAGATCATGGCAAATGTATTTAGTAATCATTTCCCTATTTTTATGATGTGTGGCTAAAACCTCAATTCTCGAGGTGTGATTATATGATTATGGGTTGAATGAGCTTATGAGTATTGTTAATTACTGATTTTAAATGCTATATTGAAGTGGGTTTAATCATTAGTTGTGTTTTAATCTATGAATTGTAGTTGCAAATGCAATTCTAACTTTCAGTTCTTAGCTTGCTTGAGGAATAGGTTTTGGGACCAAAGCTCTTTATTAATGGTTTGTAGGTATTGGGTTGATATGGGTTCAGCCCGAGAGAGTGAGTCCTAAATCTAATCCTACCCATCTAGCTCGAGAGAGAGGATGTATTAAGGTTGTGAGTTGTTCTTAATTGTTAATCTTGTTGATGTTCGACAGAAATCACTTGGAACGTGATAGTTGTTCGAGAGAAAACTATTTCATTCATAGTCTAGCCTACCCACTAATATGTAGTTATTTATTAGTAGTTTCAATTACCCAGATAGTGAAATTTTCCTATAATCGATCACATCCCGACAATTCATCTCTATATTGTTATTTCATTACTGTTTGATTGTGTAGTAGCTGGTAATTGAAAAATAAAAACCCCCCATCTGACATTCGTTGTCACCCCTTTAGACATGTTTACTTGTCTTTTTTGATAATTGGTATTCCTATAAGTAGTTAGACAACATTTGTACTTCATACCTGAATTTGAACACGTACCGCTTCCTCTGGGTTCGACCCCAAACTTTTGCTGGGTTTTATACTAACTAACGATCGTTTACACCTAGAATTTGATGAAGTATGCTTAAAAATGTTAAATCAAAATGGCGCCGCTGCCGGAAAGTGGTGTTGTTTGAATTTTTTTTATTGAAGTTGAATTGTGATTTTTTTGGTTGTAGTTCAATCGACTTACTTTAGTTTTTGTTTTGTGTTTCTTACGTTGAATAGAGGAAAAGATGAGCGTAAACGGGAGTAATGGTAGCCAAGTGGTCCACGAATACGATACTGGGAACCTCAATGATGTAAATGACCCGATTCCATTGGGCGGTGTGGGTGCAATATGTCTACCTCTAATCTAAGGGAATGTCGTCTTCCATATTACAAGCACAATGCTACAGCTCCTCCAAATGAAAGGTCTATATGGAGGATTTGCTCACGAAGACTCGCATGATCATATTAGGAACTTCGTGGACGTTTGTGGTCCGTTCTCATTCAAGAACATATCACAAGAAAAAGTCCATCTCAGGTTGTTTCCGTTCTCATTGATGTGTGAAGCGACTAAATGGTTGGCTGAATTACTGAGAGACTCTATCACCTCTTGGTATGAATTGACTACAACATTCAATGTGAGATTATTTCCCCCGTCAAGGATGATGACACTCAGAGATAACATCCAAGGTTTCAAGTGCTTGGAAGGTAAACCAATCCACGAGACGTGGCTGAGATTCAAGAAATTAGTGCTTCAATGCCCAACTCATGGACTCCCAAACAACGTGCTACTACAATACTTCTATAGGGGCCTTGACTCGATGAACAAAGAAGTTGCTGATCAACTTGTTCCCGGTGGTATAATGCAACAACCCAATGCAGTAGCGTCTCAATTTCTTGATTGCATGACCAAGATAAATAGAGCGTGGTACACTCGTGAGGACAAAGTGTCCTCTCTCAATTTTTAAATGACAAAAGAGCAGATCTAAAAGGATCAAGAGAGGGACCAAAACATGGCAAAAATGATGACCCTACTGGATATCTTAGCGAAAAAATGTGATGGGTAGTGGTACTAAGAGTGTTAATATTGTGGGTGTTGGTGAAGTGAACCCCGAAGAAGCTCAGTTTAAAGCACTATACAATGAGGAAGTGAACTTCCTAGCTAATCAAGGAGGAGGATATCGTACAAACTGTCCATGGCTGGGTGGAAATACGGGTTTGAATAGAGGTGAGGGATGGAGAGACAGTGACAGAGATTGGCGTGATCGTAACGGCAGTTGGAAGGAAAGAGAGGGTGACAAGGACAAGTACGTCCCACCCCATGAGCGTCAAAATCCCAAGGAGTCTGAAAATGTCTGTACGAAAGACATGCTCTCACGTATTCTCAAAAAAGTTAAAGGGTCGGACAAAGTGTTGAAGAAGATTAAGGAAGATGTCTCTACAATTAATCAGATGCTCACCTCCCATTTCGGGTCAATCAAGCAGTTGGAGACCCAAATGGGTAAAATTTCTTCTCATTTGAATCCAAGGCCAAAAGGGGGCCTACCAAATGATACCTTGGCAAACCCGGAGAATGATCCGTGAATTAATATTTTTTTCATGCCACGACGTTAACTAACACGCTTCTTGGGAGGCAACCCAAGTTTTTTAGTTTTTTATTCTGAATAACAGGTGTTGATTGTGCAGGTTGAAAAAAGAAAAATGTTGGAAAATAGGTAGTTTGGCGAGCCAAAGTCCAGTCGGAAACACGCCGAACCGGTCGGCGAGCCTCGACTTGGACCGCTGTTGGAACTACCAAGGTTGAAGGGGAACTCTGTAAAACTCGGAGGGCTACATGCTCAATCTGCAACTCGTCGAACAGGTCAGAGAGCCCGACTTTATTCGCCGTTTGAACCCCAAAATTATTGAGAAGTCTCTTATTGATGCATTGACACCTCTCAGGGCTTTTATTGATGCCCTCACAGAGAGAGTAGAGGCATGTGAGAGAGGACAGGATCCTACTGAGGAGGTGATGGCCTTAAAGGCCGATGTTGCTAAGCTGAGGAAGGATATAAACCATCTGAAGTCCACATATTTTACCTCAATATTTTGGATGGTGGAGATCCCAGATGACCAGAGTACATATATTCCTGCCAGCTCTGAGGTGCCTCCGGCTGCCAGAGGAGATGATATTAGGGCTGATGTTGCTGCTGCTGAGTCCGAGGCTGAGACAGATGAAGAGCAGCTTGGTGTGCGCGAGGAGGATGCTTATGAGGATCTAGCTGACATAGAGGGTGACATGTTTGAGACAGCTGATAGGCCTCCCTGAGGGATACTTCCATGGTCAGCTCCAGTGGAGCTAAGGTTGATGAGATACCTGGCACTGATGCCCCACCAGATGGAGTGAGTGAGATGCTGACTTCACCCCAGGTAGGATGATTTTTCCCCTCCCTCTCTGTTACTTTTTATACACTATTATTATTTCAGTTGTATTTGAGGACAACTGCTTATTTTATTGGGTGGGGTGAGGTATTTCCATATCTATCTCTTGTGATTATTTTGTGATTATTGGCTCTGCCTTGATGGTGTTTTTTTTAAATTTTAAGCCAATTGATTATATATATAACTTGTTGTGATACTGCAGAAGTTCTTAGCTTGTGGCCCATTGTTTTAATATGAAAGCGGTTTTTGAACAAATTTTTAAAATTTTTCCACCTGTTGTGTGTATGAATGTTGATATTATTGGGAAAATTTGAATGTCAATTTTGATCAATGCCGATGGCTTAAATAGTGCTCTTAATCGAACAACAAAATGAATGCGCGGCTTCATAAAGTTTTTGTATGTTTGAATAGCCAACTTAGGCCAAAAGACTAAGTTAGGGGTGTGGTGAAAGAGAAGGAAAGTCAAGAAGTGTGAAAAACTTCCCCCTCTGTTGGACTGTCTTGAGAAAGATGGAACCCCTCCATATAAAAAAAAGAAGGAAAGAAGAAAAGAAGAAAGAAAAGAAAATGACTGAAAAAGAGCAAGAATTGTGAGTGTGTGAACATAGTGAAAAGTGGGGTATCCGGCAATTCATGTCTAGTTGAATAATGGGGTGGAGTTTGGAACATGTGTGAATATGAAAGAGAAGGAGAAAGAGTGATTTTCATGCCATACTTCATGAAGGAAGAAGCTACTAAGCCTAAATGACCATACCTTTGCACTCAGCCCCGTTACAAGCCTTAAAAAGACCTTTGTGATCTTTAATGAGCTGAACCGAATGTTGATTCGAAAATAAGGGCAAGCCTATGGAGTGATGCATGTGTTCGTCTTTTTTAGTGTGAGAGTTGTATGTGATTCCGGTACTTTAAACTGTTGAGAAATTTTGTATGAATATGGAATCATCTTTGTTATGAGGGCATTTGAGTACCTTTGTTGAGCTTGAACTTGCATTGGAAGAAAGTATTCTGAACTTGAGTATCCTTGACATTAATGAGTCACAATTTGAATCTTTGAGTGCACAATTGATCATTGTATGAGTAGTTTGAACCTTGTTGTGTGCATCCATGTTGAGTCTTATGCAACACTATTTGAGACATCCTTGTTGAATTGTTGATCTTGAGTTTTACTTGAGGACAAGCAAAAGTTTAAGTTGGGGTGTTGATGAGTCTGAGATTTTGGCTCATTTAGGGCTTTGTTTGATAGTATAAGTGTCCTCAAATGCCTAATTTATGCTATAAACTGATATTAAAGAATTGATTTTCAGGTATATGAGCTGAGAAGCAAGGTGGGGACACTACTAGGTAAAAAGGAATAAAACAGGCTGAAAAAGTGGAGAAAAAGTGATGTTGGTGATCGCCAACACCACTCGGCGAACCGCCGAGTAGCTCTTTAGCTCACCTAAAGTTCCAGCGTGCCAGCCTTGGATGAAGAAACCAAGTCTGCTATAGAAATGGGCATTCGGCGAATAGCCGACCGATTCCGCAAAAACAAGTTAGATCACCCAAAGTTACAGAACTTGCCATGCTGAGGACCAATGCAAAATGGCGATGAAAGTGAGCAAACGGTGGATCGCCGAACCACTCGATGAAGTGCGACTTATCCCGCCGAGTGGACTTTTGAGCCAAATAACTGAAAACTATAAATTGATTTTGAGAAGGAGTATTGAGGAGTTCTGACCCAGAGATTGGAGTTCCCATTCTAGAGTAAAAGTTTTCTCTTAGTTTGTAGTTCTTATTGTAGAATTTTGAGGATTTGCAAGTGGGTTTCTAAATTTCTTTAGATTGGACCATTGTTAAAGCTTGGAAACATTTACCCAGATCATGGCGAATGTATTTGGTAATCGTTTCCCTGTATTTATGATGTGTGGCTAAAACCACAATTCTTGGGGTGTGATTATGGGTTGAATTAGCTTATGGGTATTGTTAATTAGTAATTTAAATGCTATATTGAAGTGGGTTTAATCATTAGCTGTGGTTTAATCTATGAATTGTAGTTACAAATGCAATTCTAACTTTGAGTTCTTAGCATGCTTGAGAGAGAGGTTTTGGAACAAAAGTTCTTGATTAATGTTTTGTAGGTATTGGGTTGATATGGGTTCAGCTCGAGAGAGTGAATCCTAAATCTAATCCTACCTATCTTGCTTGAGAGAGAGGATGTATTAAGGTTGTGGGTTGTTCTTAATAGCTAAGCTTGTTGATGTTAGAAAGAAATCACTTGAAACGTGATAGTTGTTCGAGAGAAAACTATTTCATTCATAGTCTAGCCTACCCACTGATATTTAGTTATTTATTAGTAGTTTCAATTACCCATATAGTGAAATCTGCCTATAATCGATCTGATCCCGAGAATTAATCTCAATATTTTTATTTCATTATTGTTTGATTACGTTGTAGCTAATAATTGCAAAACCAAAACCCGTCATCTGACATTCGTTGTCACTCCTTTAGACTTGTTTACTTGTCTTTTTCAATAATTTCTATTCCTATAACTAGTTAGACCACATTTGTACTTCATAACTGAATTTGAACACGTACCGCTCCGTGTGGGTTCGACGCCAACCTTTTGTTGGGTTTTATACTGACTAACTATCATTTGCACCTAGAATTGGATGAGATGTGCTTGAAACGTTAAATCAATCGACACTTGAACAAGGTGACCATTAAGAACAAGTATCCTCTTCCAAGAATAGATGATTTGTTTGACCAACTTCAAGGGGAAAGTTATTTCTCTAAGATTGATCTCCGATCGGGTTATCACCAATTGAGGGTGAAAGATGAAGATATTCTGAAAATGGCTTTTAGAACCCGATATGGTCATTTTGAGTTTTTGGTGATGTCCTTTGGTTTGACTAAGGCTCCTACGATATTTATGGATTTGATGAATAGGGTGTTTAGACAATACCTCTTTATGTTCGTAATTTTTTTCATTGATGATATTTTGATTTATTCAAGGAGCGAGGATGATCATATTAATCATTTGAGGATTGTGTTGCAATTACTTAAGGAAAGACAACTATTTGCAAAGTTTAGCAAGTGTGAGTTTTGGCTAAGGTTTGTGGCTTTTCTAGGCCACATTGTTTCAATAAGGGTATTGAGGTAGATCCTATTAAGACGGATACGGTCAAGAGTTGGCCTAGACCTCTATCACCGACAGACATTAGAAACTTCTTGTGTTTTGCTGGTTATTATAGAAGATTTGTTGAGGGGTTTTCCACGATTGCCTCTCCATTGGCGACATTGACTCAAAAGAAAGCCAAGTTCATATGGTCTGAAGCTTGTGAGAAAAGTTTTCAATAGTTGAAAGATAGACTTACCTCCACTCTAGTGTTGACTTTATCGGAAGGTACGGATGGCTTTGTGGTATATTGTGATTCCTCTAGAGTTGGGTTGGGATGTGTTCTTATGCAAAATGGTAAGGTTATTGCCTATGATTTTAGGCAACTTAAGATCCATGAGAAGAATTATCCTACCCATGACCTCGAATTAGCGGCGGTTGTATTTGCCTTAAAGATTTGGAGGAATTATTTGTATGGTGTCAATGTGGATGTTTTTACTGACCATAAGAGTTTGCAATATGTGTTTACCCAAAAAGATCTAAATCTTTGCCAAAGAAGGTGGCTTGAGTTATTGAATGACTATGACATGAGTGTTCTCTATCACCTCGGTAAAGTGAATGTGGTGGCGGATGCTCTTAGTCGGTTATCCATTGGTAGTGTTGTAGATGTTGATGATGATAGAAAAGAGTTGGTTAGAGATCTTCATAGGTTGGCCCGGTTGGGAGTTCAACTAGTGGATTCCACCAAGGCTGGTGTTATGGTCCATAATGGTTCCGAATCATGTTTTGTGACTGATGTGAAAGCCAAACAATGTCTTGATCCGACCTTAGTTGAATTGAAAGAATTGGTGCTTAAGAAGTCTTTGAGGCTTTCCCCATAGGGGAGATAGTGTCCTAAGATATCAAGGTCGTTTGTGTGTTCCTAATGTTGATGACCTAAGGGAACATATCTTGTCAGAAGCCCATAGTTCTTGATATTCTATTCATTCGGGAGCGACCAAGATGTACCGTGACTTGTGGAAGATCTATTGGTGGAATGGTATGAAGAAGGATATTATGGGTTTTGTGGCTAAGTGTCCTAATTGCCAATAAGTGAAGGTTGAGAATCAGAAACCGGGAGGTTTATCCCAAGATATTAGCATTCCTACTTGGAAGTGAGAATATTTGAATATGGTCTTAATAGTAGGGTTGCCATGTACTGGGCAACAATATGATTCAATTTGGGTTAGAGTAGACCAAATGACGAAGTCGGCCATTTCATTCTCGTTAAGGTTTATTATTCGATGGAAGATTATGCTAAGTTGTATTTGAGAGAAATGGTAAGGTTGCACGGAGTTCCCTTGTCCATCATCTCTGATAGGTGTACACAATTTACTTCTCAGTTTTGGAAGACTTTCCAAAAGGGTCTTGGGACTAAAGTTAAGCTTAGCATGACTTTTCATCCACAAACTGATGGGCAAGCAGAACAAACAATCCAAATATTGGAAGACATTTTAAGGGCTTGCGTGATTGATTTCAAGGGAAATTGAGATGACCATTTTCCCTTGATAAAATTTGCCTATAATAATAGCTACCATTCTAGTATTGGTATGGCTCCGTTTGAGGCTCTTTATTGTAGGAGGTGCAGATCTCATATAGGTTGGTTTGAGGTGGGTGTGGTTGCCTTGATAAGACCCAAGTCAATTTATGAGGCTATAGAGAAGGTTCGACTTATTAGAGAGAAGTTGAGGACAACACAAAGTCAACAAAAGTCTTATGCCGATGTTAGAAAGAGAGCCCTTGAATTTGATATGCTTGATTGGGTTTACTTAAAAATCTCACCCATGAAGGGCGTAATGAGGTTTGCTAAGAAAGTGAAACTTAGTTCCCGTTTTGTAGGACCATATCAAATTTTGAGACGTGTTGGTAAGGTTGAATATGAGCTTGATTTGCCAAATGAGTTGGCATCGGTGCATCCGATTTTCCATGTCTCTATGTTATAGAAGTGTGTTGGAGATCTGACCTCCATAGTCCCCCTAGAAGGGTTGGGAGTGAAGAGAACCTTTCTTATGAAGAAGTTCCGGTTGAGATCTTAGACCAGAAAGTTAAGAAATTGAGGAACAAAGAAGTTGCTTCTGTAAAAGTGTTATGGAGAAACCATCTAGCTGAGGGTGCTACTTGGGAGGCCGAGGCCGATATGATGTCCCGATAGCGTCATCTTTTTCCTCCTACTCTAGCTTGAGGTAATGAGTTCCTCTTGGTTTGCCTTATGTTTGAAGTCATGTGTGTTATGTGTTTCAATGATTTCCTTAAAATGTATGTTCATGAAAAAGCTTAAGTTTTGAAAGAATATGTCTTATATGATTATTTTCCTCATGTTATTGTGCATTGAGTATGAGTTTCTTACGGACTTCATGAGATGAATTGTTGAACATGCCTTAGCTTGGAGTAGAGATCCCCCCCTTGAATATGTGCTTTGAGTATAAATTGCATATAGGCTCCATGATATTGTGTTGAGCATGCTTTTATTTTTGGAGATGGTAGTTCCTCCTTGAATGAAAGAAATCTAAAAATTTCATGCATATTGGGTTGCTTGATTTAGTTCCTACTTTCTTATGGTGCATTGAGTATGTTTAGCTTGGAGTTGATGTTTCCTTTTCGGTTGTGTGCATTTTGATGAGTTGCATGCATAATGGGTTGCTAGTCTTGAGTCATTTCACTTAAAATGTGCCTAGAATCTCATTCGAAGACGAATGATCCCAAGGGGGAGATAATGTAACGCTCCGGATTCAAAAAAAGGTACAATAGAAGTTTTTAAAGGCGGTGGCCAACCACGGACCGTAGGTGGGTTCATGGTTGAGCACCCCAGTGTTTAAGTCAGACCAGGACCACGGCCTAACCAACAGGCCGTAGGTCAGACCACGATCCGTGGTTCAAACTCAAAAATGCTAAAATTCTCTGAAGTTACCGACGGTTAACCAGGACGGACCGTAGATCGAACAACGGTCCGTCGGTCGTGGGTCCGTAGGTCATAGCTGCCAGTTAATTTTAGGGGCACATGGGTATTTTCCGATTTTAATTAAATCAAAGTGGTTTCATTTTGCCTAAGTCTAGAACACTTATATAAGTATTTTTAACCCCTAAATTCACTCATTCTCTAAAAATCCAAAAAGAAATCCCCAAAAAACTCTTCTCTCAAATATTCTCTCTCTAGAAGGTTCAAGAAGAAGGAAGAATTGAAGCTAGGGTAAAGTCAAGTATCCAATCTTCAAGGTTTTGTGGGTTTTATGATTAAGGTATGATGATTTTTCATCCATTGAGCCCCTTAAGATTTCCCAATTGTGAAGTATAAATTCCCCAATTGGAGTTAGGGTTTCTTCCAATATTGTGGGATATGATGAATGTTGATCCAAATGATTGGATTATGATTTTTTATGATTGAATTGATAGGATTGCATATTTTTAGGATGAAATTACATGTACCCATGCCTACCCTATGTTTCGAAGTTAGAACTGATATAGTTGGGTTTGATGCCATAAAGGGAGACTTTATGGGTTTAGATATATCCTTTTAGTATAGATGATTTAAGATTAGAATTTCTTGAGATTGAAAAATATATGATGAACATGATGTGAATTACTTGAGAGTAAAGCATAGATGATGATCATGAGATGTAGTCCTTTGAGAGTAAAGCTTAAACTATGAATTGTTGATTGTTGATGTTATTGTGGTTGAAGGGATACTTGGAGGATATGAGGTGATTTCTCATACTCCTTAGAATTGAACAAGAGGCGACTACCCACGTTCCTATTATGATGATTGGACAAGGAGGCGAGTACCCATAATCCTTATGAAATGATGTGGAGGCGAGTACCCATGTCATATGATGTTGGTCATGGAGGCAAGTACCCATGATCCTACAGTAAGTAAGGCAAGAGGCGAATATCCATTAGCCTTTGTAAGTTAGGCAAAGAGGAAAATCCCCGTGTCTTTAAAAGTAAGAAAGAATAATGTGATTTATTTTATGAAGATGAATAGCTTTGATTGTTGCTTAAGTTTCCTTCCATGAGGTAAGTATGACTAGAAGCGGATGACCCAAGTCTTGACTAAGGATAAGTTGAGGTTACTTAAGGAAGTATTCCTCCTTGTTTATGATGTTTTATGTGCATTGATTATGCTTATGACTTATGTCTTATGTTGACTAATTCTTATGTTATGCCTATGTTGATATTTATGTGAGCTATCATATTTAGTACATGTTTTTACTAACGCATACTCTTGCCTACATTTCTTATCCTAATGTAGAGTCCGGCGATATCGACTCTCACCCTTGTGGCTATGATAATAGTAGGGCAAGGATTAAAGATTTTGTGAGTTCTCATAGCATTCGAGGATCGATTATCATTTCCTTATGTGATTCATTTTATGCTTGAACTATTGTATGGGTTGTGTCCCAAGTATATTCATGTTTTAATTGGTTTGAGACAAGTGTACTAGACTTCTGCTCGTTTAATAAATACTTTGATTGTATTGAAAATGTTTAAATTTTGGCACCATTTTCTATTACTTTATGTTATGATATGCTAAGTGGCTTGTATGAGTCCTCTCGGGGTCTGGTATGCTTTGTTACATCCAGGGGGTACCCTGGGTTGTGACATAAATGATAGACTTATTTCCGCTCCGGTGTTGACTTTATCGGAAGGGACAAATGATTTTGTGGTTTATTGTGATGCCTCTAGAATTGGGTTAGGATGTGTAGTTATGCATAATGGGAAACTTATTGTGTAATCTTCAAGGCAACTTAAGATTAATGAGAAGAATTATCCTACCCATGACCTTGAACTAGCGGAGGTTGTTTTTGCCTTGAAGAGTTGGAGACATTATTTGTATAGTGTTCATTTTGATGTGTTCACCGACCATAAGAGTTTGTAATTTGTGTTTGATGAGTTTGAGATTTTGACTCATTAAGGGCTTTGTTTTGATAGTTTATTGTCCTCAAATGCCTACTTTATGCTCCGAACTAATGTTAAAATGTTGATTTGCATCAAAAAAAGAAATAGGAGTAAGGCAAGGACATTAACGGGCGAAAAGGAGCTAAAAAGATTAAAAAGGCTGAATATAGCAAAAGCTGAGAATCGCCAAAGCCACTCGGCGACTCGTTGAGTGGCACTTCAACTCGCCTAAAGTTCCAGACTGCCACCCTTGGGGAGAACCAAACTTTGCAATGGATTTGGACACTTGGCGAACAACCGAGTGGAACAACGATACCAACTGGGATCACCTAAAGTCATAGAAATCCTGAGGATAAAGAGCCAACGACAACTGGGGATGGATGTGAGTGATTGGCGCATCGCCGATTGGGTCGGCGATGCTCGACTTATCTCACCTAATGGACCTGGCAACCAAAATTTGGGAAACTATAAATTGAATTTTTAAAAGCAGAAAAAGGGAGTTCGAACAATTTTGAGTTCCAATATTCTCCTGAGTATTTTCCTCTATTATAGATCCTTGTTGAAGGAGTTTTCAAGTAGATTTATTAGTGAGTTTTCGATTTCGAGCTTTTTGGACCATTGTTAAGTCTTGGATTGCAATACCCAAATTATGGAGAACCTAATTGGTATTGATTTCTTCCCTTTAATGATGAGTAGCTAAAACCCAAATTCCTGAGGTGTGATCATGTGATTATTTGCTTAATTAGATTATGAGTATTGTTGTTTACTAATCTAATTGTTGTTTTTAAGTTGGTTTAATTGTTAGCCGAGTGTTAATTTATGAATTGTAGTTAAAAATGCAGTTCTAATTTAGTGTTTTGATCTTGCTCGAGAGAGAGGTTTTTAAACCAAAGCTACCGATTTATAATTCTAGTGTTTGGGTTGTTGTGGGTTGAGCTTGAGAAAGTGAATCTTAGCTCATTCCAACCAATCTAGCTCGAGATAGTAGATAAATTAATATTTTGGGTTGTTTATAGTGTTAAGACTGTCGAGGTTCAAGAGAACTCACCTGAATTGTAATAGTTGTTTAAGCGAAAGCTATTGCATTTAAAGCCTAGCCTACCCACTGAGATTTAGCAAATTGTTAGCAATATACAATTACCCATATAGTGAAATTGGCCTATAATTGATCACATCCCCAAGAACTTGAATCAATTTTATTATCTCCCCTGTTTTGTGAATATCGTAGTAATTAATTGACACTCTTAACCCCTCATCAGACATTCATTGTCAAATATTTAACTTAGTTTGTTTGATTTCAACAATGTCTACTTCTATAACCGACTAAACCATAAGCTTTACTTCCTAATTGAATTCGATATGGTACCACTCCATGTGGGTTCGACCTTTCGTTGGGTTATATACTAGATTACGATCACCTAAACCTAGTATTGGATGAGGTGTAGTTGAGCGTTTATCAGTGTTTAACCAAAAGGAACTAAATCTTCGCCAAATGAGGTGGCTTGAGTTATTGAAGGATTATGATATGAGTGTTCTCTATCACCCCGGTAAGGCAAATGTGGTGGCAGATGCTCTTAATAGGTTATCTATGGGTAGTGTTGCTCATATTCAGGATTATAGAAAAGAGTTGGTTCAAGATGTTCATAATTAGCCTGGTTGGGTGTTCAATTAGTATACTCTACCAAGGGTGGTGTTATGGTTCACAAAGGTTCAGAATCGTCTTTTGTGGCGGATGTTAAACCCAAGCAATGTCTTGATCAGACCTTAGTTGAATTGAAAGAAGCGGTCACTAGAAAGTCTGTTAGACTTGCTCCCATTGGGGAGATGGTGTACTTAGATATCAAGGTCGTTTGTGTGTTCCTAATGTTGATGACTTGAGGGAACATATATTGTCAAAAGCCCATAGTTCTCAGCATAACATTCACCCGGGAGCCACCAAGATGTACCATGATTCGCGAGAGATCTATTGGTGGAACGGAATGAAGAAGGATATTGTGGAATTTGTGGCTAAATTTCCTAATTACAACACGTGAAAGTGGAGCATCAGAAATCGGGAGGTTTGTCCCAAGAGATTAGTATTACTACTTGGAAGTGAGAAGATTTGAATATGGACTTTATAGCAGGGTTGCCATGAACTTGGAGACATTATTATTCTATTTGGGTTATAGTAGACAGAATGACGAAATCGGCTCATTTCATTCCCTTCAAGGTTTCTTATACGGCGGAAGACTATGCCAAGTTATATTTGAGGGAAATGGTAAGGTTGCACGGAGTGCCCTTGTCCATTATCTCCGATATAGGTACCCAATTCACTTCTCAGTATTGGAAATCTTTCCAAAAGGGCCTTGTTACTCATGTTAAGCTTAGCATGTTCTTTCATCCCCAAACCGATGGGAAAACGGAGCGTACTAGCCAAACTTTGGAAGATATGTTGAGAGCTTGTGTGATTGACTTCAAGGGTAATTGGGATGACCATTTTCCTTTTATTGAATTTGCATATAACAATAGCTATCACTCAAGTATTGGTATGGCTCCATTTGAGTCATTGTAGGGTAGGAGGTGTACATCTTCTATAGGCTGGTTTTAGGCGGGTGAAGTTGCCTTAATAGGTCTTGAATTGCTACATGAGGCTATAGAGAAAGTTTGACTTATTAGAGAAAGGTTAAGGACAACCAAAAGTCGACAAAAGTCATATGCCGATGTTAGATTAAGAGATCTTGAATTTGATGTTCATGACTGGGTTTATTTGAAAATCTCAACCATGAAATGTGTTATGAGGTTTGGTAAGAAAGTGAAGCTTAGTCCCCGTTTAGTAGGCCCATATTAGATTTTGAGACGTGTTGGTAAGGTTACTTATGAACTTCAATTGCCTAATGAGTTGGCATCGGTGAACCTGGTTTTCCATGTCTCTATGTTAAAGAAATGTGTTGGAGATCCGACATCTATCGTTCCCTAAGAAGGTTTGGGAGTTAAGGAGAATCTTTCTTATGAAGAAGTTCCGGTTGAGATTTTAAACCGGAAAGTCAAGAAGTTGAGAAACAAAGAAGTTGCTTCCATGAAAGTGTTGTGGAGGAATCATTTAGTTTAGGGTGCTACTTGGGAGGCCGAGGCCGATATTATGTCCCGATATCCTCATCTTTTTCCTTCTACTCCTATTCTAGCTTGAGATATTGAGTTCCTCATGGTTAACTCTTTTGGTATCATGTGTTTTAGATATTCTCATGATTTCCTTATTATGCGTGTTCATAAAAAACTTATGTTTTTAGAAAATGAGTCAACTTGATTGATTTCTACATGTTTATGTATATTTGAGTATGAATTGCATATGACCATATGATATGATTTTTTGAACATGTTTTAGCTTGGAATTGATGTTTCCTCCTCATATATATGCATTTGAGTATGAGTTGCATATGAATTTCATGATATGATGTTTTGAGCATGTTTTAACTTGGAGTTGATATTTCCTCCTCGGATATGTGCATTTATGTGATTTCATTCATGATGGGCTTCGAGTTATTAGTCTTTTCTTTCATAAGATCATTAGAATCCTATTCCATGATGAGTGTTCCCAAAGGGGAGATAATGTAACACCTCGGATTCTAGTAGACTAAGCAAAGGGCTAAGTGACAAGTCACAAGCAAAGGTTTTGAGAATGGGCACCCTTTACGAAGTCCCAAACGGGCCGTGAAGGGCACCACGAGGTGCGATGCTTCCCGTGGTGACTCACAAAGCCAAGACAAAGGGGACTTCCCTCCCACGAGCACCTAGATGGCTCGTGGTGGGCACCACGGAGCATGGTGATGTCCGTGAAGAGGCAGGCAGTAGCCCCGCTAAGGCAGACCCCCCACACGAGCCACTTGACGGCTTGTGAAGGCCAATACGGTCTGTGGGAGGGGACGTTGTGAATGTGGACCTTTTGGGGAGGCTTGCCAATCCACTGGTCAAGGACCACGGTTGCCGATACGGGCTGTGAAGTCCGTGACGGCTCGTGTGGGCCTCCATCATGAGGTTGCGTCAGTTTTAAGTTAAGGGGCGGTTGGGTCTTTTTCAGATTTCATTAAAATAATACTATGTCGTTTTACCCATGCCTAGGACCCTTATATAACTGATTTTACACCCAAATCCAACACATTCAAGTAAGTTTTCTAAAAATCCAAAGGAAGACCAAAGTTCTTCATCTCCAAAATATTTCTCTCTCTAGAACTTGAAGAAGAAGAAGGGTTGAAGCTAGGGCTCAAGGTCAAGTCTCCATTCTCCAATTGTTTGTGGGCTTTGATAGCAAGGTATTATAGATTTTCATCCATGGAATTCTTGCATCCATGGAGCCCCTAAGTTATCCAAATTGAAAGTAGAAATTCTCCAAATTCTGTTAGGGTTTTCTTCTAAAGTTGTGGGTCTTTGTGAATATTGAGTAAATTGATTGAATTATGATTGTTTATGCATGAATTGAGAGGATTCCATGCTTTTATGATGAATTTCCATGTACCCATGCCTAACCCATGTTTCTAAGAAGAAATTGATGTAAAATGGGTTTTATGTTATGAAAGGAGAATTTATGAATTTATGTGTATTCTTATAGGATTGATAAGATATAATATGAATTGCTTTGAGTTTGAAGCATATGTGATGATTTATGATAAGAATTTCTTTGAGGGGGAAGCTTATGTATTAATTGTTGATTTTTGATTTGATTGTTGTGGATGGGATTTTCCCACATGATTTCTTATGTATGAATGTGAACCCTTCCTCACATTGAATGGTTATAGGTTGAAAGGATTTTTCACCTAAAATGAATCTAAGTTGAAAAGACTATGAAATTGATGAGGCTAGAGGCGATTACTCATGAACTCTAAATGAGAAGGATATGAGGCGATTGCCCATATTCCATATAATAGAATAAGTGGCGATTACCCATCTTCCTTGAAATTGAACAATAGTCGACTACCCATATTCCTATAATGTAAGTTGGACAAGAGGTGACTAACCATGATCCTAAATGTGAATAGGACAATGGGAAATTACCCATGATCCTTTATAGTAAGGCAAGAGGCGATTCCCCATGTCTTTAAAAGTTAAGCTATAATATGTTATGATGAATGATGAGCTTGGTTTGTTAGTTGAGTTTTCCTTTCATGATGAGTAAGAATAGAGGCTGTTACCCAAGTCTTTACTAAAGATGAATTAAGGTTACTTCAAGAAGTACTCCTCACATGTTCCGATAATTTATTATGTGCATTGATTATGATTTATGACTTATGTTGTGTAAAGTTTATGTTATGTTTATGCAAGCTATCATATTTAGTCCATTCTTGTACTAACGCATACTCTTGCCTACATTTCTTATTCAAATGTAGGGTCCGGCGTTCTCGATTCTCATCCCCGTGGCTAGGATCTATAGTAGAGGCAAGGTGAAGATTTGTGAGTTCTCATAGCATCCGAGGATTTGGCCACTACTTTTCTTTTGTTCTTGTTATTTTAGTTTTTGAACATTGATGTATGGGCTGTGCCACGAGATTATATTGTATTAGATGGTTTTTGAGACAATTGTATTAGAGTTCCGCTTTGCAATATAAAACATTCATTGTGTTGAAAATGTTTTAAATATCGTTGATTTCTATTATCTTGACTATGAAAGCTAAGTGGCATCTATGAGGTCTCTCGGGGTCTTGTACGCCATGTTACATCAAGGGGGTACCCCTGGGTCGTGACAGAGCAGCACTCTCATTGATAACTATTCCCCATTCTCTCTTCAGGGGTTGTTGGTTCCTTTCGAGAACTTTGGGTCTTGCCATATCTGTAAAACCACACAGAACAAACCGATACGTTAGAAACAGTTCAATTAGAAAATTATTATTGAAAAGATGCAGAAAGACTCGCCAACTAGTTTGGCGAGTCACCGAACTCATTCGACGAGCTATGTTGGGCTCGCTAAAAGTTACAGAACAAAATTGCACAAAAGTCAGCACAGGTCGGGGAAGTCCAGGGTCACAAGGCGATTCGCCGAAATCATTTGGTGAACCAAATGTGGATCGTTGAAGGTAATAGAATGATTTACCAAAATCATGGCTGACAAAGGGCAATCAGAAAGACACTCGGTAGGTCAGGCGTATCGCCGAATGTTACAGAATCAAACCATAAAAAACTAAGAGCAAAATGGCGATCGAGGGGTAAGTAGCCAAACCGCAGAGTCATTCGGCGAGCTCGACTAAGCTTGCTGACTGGTCTCTCGTGCGTACTTTTGACCCCACCCTTCAATTTTCAAGACACATCCCATGATAATGCAATAAAACTCCTATTCTATGCAATTAAGCCCAGACCCACATCAATAATGACCTTGAGGTAGTCAGACTTTCTCCGATTCATCTAAAATTGACCAATCAATGTATTTTCCCCTTAAGAATGACGTAACCAGCTCTATCATTGGTAAAAATTAGTGGATTGGTACAATTTAGTTTACTCATACTTCACCCTCACCAGAACCAACAAACAACTATTACACACCCATGATTTCAATCAATTTAAACACGTATTTCAACAATTATGGGCTAAAACACAAAAGTAAGAGTAATACGACAATAGCCCTTAACTAAAAATCAACGAACTACACAACATTATTCAATAGATCCAACCCAAAACGAGCATGCATCACAAACTACTAAAACTCAAATCAAGTTCGGGACATCAACCTCAAAAGTATAAAGAAGTAAAAGCTAGGCGAGTAAATACGGAAGCAAAAAGAAAAATTCCCACGAGCAAATTATCCCCACACGAAATAACAATCAAAATATGATCTAAATATGAAGTGTAAGAGTGGAAGAGTCAGAAATTGCAAAATGACAGGGAATTTTTAATTTAAAACGGTTAAAGCCCTTTTTGACTCTTGAGTTTGCACCCCAGTCGGCGATATGAACTTATGTCGCCGACCATTCGGTGATGCTCTGAATGATGTTTTTTCCCACCGAAGTTACCAGAACTCCAACCAGTTGGTTGGTCAAAAAGAGGTCCATATCTCGGGATCACCGAACCGTACCTAAGCTCGTCTAGTTACCTATTTTCCCAAAATTTTGAATTTCCAACCTGCAAATCTAACATCTGTTATTCAAAAAAATAAAATTAAAAACTAAAAAATAAAAACTTGGGTTGCCTCCCAAGAAGCGCCTTATTTAACGTCGTCGCACGATGAAGAGAGGCTTTCAAGCTTCATTCTTTGAGTTAACCATGATATCACTTGGTAAACCCACTTTTGGCCTTGGGCTTAAATGAGTCGAGATTTGACCAATTTGTTTTTCCAGCTGTTTAATAGACACCGATTGTGAAGTAAACATTTGGTTCAGAGAAGACACGTCATCTTTCATTTCCTTTAGCACCTTGTCCGATCCTTCCACTTTATTGAGAATATGAGCAAGCATATCTTCGGTGCGGAAATTTTCAGGATCAACCCTTGGCTCTTTTGGCTTTTCACGCTCATAAGGGGGAACATATTGATCTTTGTCGCCACCCCGCTCCCTCGAATTCGTACCACGGTCACGCCATTCCCTATCTCGGTCTCTCTAACCATCATCGCGGTCCTTATTCCAACCTTGATTTTCACCCGACCTTGGATAGTTTGAACGACAAAACCCCTCCTCGGTTTGTCAATAAATGCACATCTTTATTGTACATAGCCTCAAATTGAGCTTCATCGTGGTTAACTCCACCAATTCTAATGCAATAGATTTCTCTCGAACAACTATTACGATTCAAGCGAGTTCTCTCGAACCTCGACAAGCTTAATAATATAAACAGCCCAATACCTCGATTTATCTAGTCTCTCGAGCTACATAGGTAGGATCGAATTAAGATTCACTCTCTCGAGCTGAACCCACAACAACCCAATCACTATAATCATCAATCAATAACCTTAGTTGTAGAACTTCTTTCTCAAGCAAGCCCATAACACTAAGTTAGAGTTGCATTTGCAACTACAATTCATTAGTTAATACAAAACTATCAATCAAACCCCCTTTAAAACAACATTTAACTTAGTAAACAACAATACCGATAAGCTAATTAGAACAAATAATCACATGATCACACCCCAAGAATTGGGCTTTTAGCTACCCATCGTAAAAAGGAAGAAATCAGTACCAATTACGTTCTCCATAATCTGTATATTGCAATCCACGTCTTTACAATGATCCAAAATGCTCAATATTGAAAACCCAACTCAAATCTACTAGACAACTCCTAAAACTAAGTAAAACAAAGTCTCTAACGAAAATTCAAAGTTTTACAATGGAGAAATTACTCAGGAAAATATTGTCCCTCTTTTCTTCTCTTTAAAATTAAATTTATACACTCTAAAATTTTGGTCTTCAGGATCACCAGGCAAGGTTAGTCGAGCATCGCCGAACAAGTCGGCGATACGCCAATGGTTCCATTCCATCGCCGGTTTTCCTTGGCTCTTTAACCTCAGGGTTCTGTGACTTTAAGTGATCATGATTGAGGTCACCGATCCTTCGGCGGTTCGTCAACTGTCCATGTCCATCGCCAAGTTTGTTCTTCCCTAGGGCTGGCATGCTGGAACTTTAGGTGAGCTGAAGAGTAACTCGGCGGTTCACTGAGTGGTCTTGGCATTCATCAGGATTTCTTTTATTCTACTTCTTCAGTTTTTTCTTCCCATTTTGCCCAGTAATGTCCTTGCCTTTCTTCTTTTCCTTCATTGCTGCAAGTCAACATTGTAAAATCAGTTTGGAGCATAACTTATGCATCGAGGAAAATAAACTTTGAAAACAAAGCCCTAAATGAGTCGAAATCTCATACTTATCAATAAAAACCGGTAATATCAGCCTTCAAGGCTTTAAGCTCTGAAGAGTCACGGTCTGACATCTCACAAACCTTAACCCGAGTGATGAGGGCATCCAATGCCAACCCGTGGGCCGTGATCATCTCTCATTGTTCCCTCAATTCCTCCTAAATGGAATCCAATACCATAGCTATGGCTCCGTAAATCTTAGATGGCACATCAGCCTCAACCATCGAGGCCCTCACATTGGCCAAATAGGTGAGGTTTCCCATTTTGTAGATCATGGCCTGTGTAAATTCGGGACTTGAAGTAGTAGCAGGATCAGGTGCAGTAGAAGTGGAGGAGCTCGGTATACATTTTGGCTCAATAACAGGAGTAAGCTGAGAAGTGTCGGCCTCCATGGCCTCTACATCGACAACTAGGGATGTGTGTAGTTGGGCTGTCTTCCTCCGCTCAGCCTAATCCTTTGTATATTGAGCATCAATTCTCCAGATATTAGTAGATAAGGCAGGAATCACCTCAGCATCAATCTTCACCCCAACGGGCCCTGCAGCTCAGCGACACAAATCGCTAATAACTACTGGAAATGACATTGATGTTTGGTTTTGTTTGGCCTTCATCGCCATCTCTTGTGAAATTATATGCCCGAGATTTTGCTTCTCTCTATCAATAATACACCCCAGCATTGCAGCCGTGGGATACTGGATGAGCGACTCATTTTGTGAAGCTATCAAGGTGCTGGAGGTGAACCCAAAGAAAAATAAAAAAGCAACATTCAAGTCTTTTTTCTCAATCAGAAGTCCCGCCTCTAGCCAGGGAGGAGTAGCATAACTCAAAAATGGGGCCAACCACCCTTTCAAATCTTCCAACGTCTTGGTTTTGACCTTGTCAGCCAAAGAGTGAATGGTGCGTGTAGTGCCGTCAAATAAATCATTAATATTAGTTTCTCTACACTTTACATGCTTACCCTGCACCTCTACGTAGTTGACCGGGGCCATTTATCCTGCATTTTTTTTCATTTCGGGATCAACTTCACATAACCTTCATAAAATTCCTGAACCCATGAAGGAATATATGCATTTTGGGGCATGTTGAAGTGTTGTAACTTGTTGAAACACAGCGTCTCCCATACAACTGGATAGCTGTCCACCACACCATCCGTAGACAACCGCTTCTCCTCAAAAATAGTTTGGAAACTAGTGGCTTTCAGTCGATTTATATACTTAGAAGGATGAACTGGGGTTGGGGGCACTTGAGGTGCCTAAATGTCAGAGGTGATGGAGGCGTCAGAAGTGCTAGAAGTCATGCACTACTTTAGATTGTAGTTTTGAGAGCTTTCCCTTAAGAAACTCATCCTCTATTGCCAGTGTAAGCATTGGAGTCCTGGACCCTGCAGCCTACTCACTCTTAGACTCAGAGGAGGTGAGATGGGTGTGTAACACCCCGTATTACGCATATTCTAGTTCTATTCATATGATAGTTGACATAGCCTTATCGTATAGGTGAGAGACCATGTCTCTTATATTATTAGTGTTGGTTTAAGCTATCTTGGAAGGTGATGTGATGCCTTGCACGTTTCAGCATGTGTAATCCAAGTTAACCCCGACAAAAGTATTTAAACTCGAGATAGTAAGGTAGTAATTGAGTTTAAAGCTCAAATTGAAGTGCTAAATTAAGGCAACAGGGATTAATATTTAAAGAATGGAATAAAATGGTGAGCTGCTTGCTTGGCTTAATTAAGCTACTAGGTGCATCACCTACTTGAGCTATATGGATCTAGTTAAAGGGCCCAAGGTTAATGGATTAGATTTAGGCCTATGTTAATGGACTCACTTGAGGCCCAAACTAATGAAAATGAAATTAAAACACAGCACACAAAATATGCCAAGGCCCAATGTAAGTTAAGCCCAACTACGCAACAGGGCAAGTAGGTAAATCACCTACTTTGACCTTTTTAAAATCTTGATGAACATAAGAAGGTGCATCACTTACTTGATAAATTAGTGGCTGAAAATGAATCTAAAAATAAGGAAGTTCTAGAGGATATTTTTAAGGGTCAAGAAATCTCAATATAAAATAAGTATTGGCTGTCATTTCTACTCCTTTTAACACATGAAAATTGAGAATGAACTCCAGCTCTCTCTCTCTCTCTCTTTTCTCTTAAGGATAAAAATATCAGCCTTAAAAATTTTTCTAGGGTTCTTGAAGAAACCCTCATCTTTGCAAGAAAATGTAAGTGAAAAAACTTATAGATTCAGCTTAATCCTCCCATGGATCATTAGGAAAATATGTTATTTATGGTCAAGTATAAGTACATTAGCAGAATGTTTCCACAAGCTACTGCTCACTTTCCTTGATTATTACGATACTCTTCTCTTCTTCTTTTGTTTAAGTGTGAAGGAAAGTTGAAGTTCTTGAAGATTCCAAGTTAAAAGGAAAAGTTGCATAAATTGAGGTAAGGTGACTGCTCTATTTTTTGTCCTCCTTATGCATGAGTTCGAGTAAGGAATTATGGGTATGTTGTTATTATGAACTCAAGGAATAGTGAGTTCTATATTTGGTTGGTATGATAAAGAATATTTGGGGTTGTTTTATCTGTATTGTTGTTGGGCAGCTTGGGTAATCTTGGGAAAGAATATATAAGGTATGTATTGGACAGAGAAGGAGGGTGTGGTGATACACATTTGTTTAAGGGTTGTATGGGATCATTGTCTGTCAAAGTTAGCTACTGTTTTACGAGGCCCACAATGTGATAGCTGTTGATTGTAGTTTATCATGACTTATATTATAGATTAACACCTAAAAGGGGAGGCTGAATCTTGGTAGTTTTACTAGTCAGAGAATAAGGTATGTAAGGATATTCGATTCCATATTCCTTGCCATGAAATATGATATTTGTGATTAATATCAACGAAGTGAATTTCGTAAGTTGTATTCCTAGTAAAGGAAACATAGTGGCAGCGTACGATCTCCAAATCGCTAACAATATTTCCCCCCTCTCCTTAGTATGTATATATACTTCATTATATGTTCATTACTCTATACTTGTGTAATTATCCTCCTATGCACTAGTATAGAAATGGTATATGAAAAAGCAAGCTCGGTGAATTCTCCTCTTAGTCAATCGAAGTCAATTGTGTCATTTAAGATCATACGTAATCCATTGATGTTACATATCTCCTTATGTCATTGTAACTGCCTTGAAGTTATTATTTTCATGTCTTCTACTACTGGTCCATAGTTTTGAATCTCAAAAATGATTATGACCACCAAAACAATAATTTGAAAGATTAAATAATCTAAGTGAAGCAATTTGTATAATTATGGGTTGCAGCCCAGGGGCAAAAGCCCAGAATGGGTCGATCCCAATTGGTATAGAAGGGTGACAACTCAGGGGCGAAAGCCTAGAATGGGCCGATCCCAATTGATATATATGGGTAGGAGCGCAGGGGCGAAAACCTTGCATTGGCCGATCCCAATTTATGTAACTATGAGGAGAGCATCCCAGGGGTTAAAATGCCTAGCATGGGTCATCCTCTTCTACCACTGATCAGCTGGTCATTTATCTCACATGCCCTAAAAAGATTATAAAGTATAAAAAAGTAAAGAAACGAATGTAACATACATGATCCCACAAGAGTAAACAAAGACGGTCTTCTGTTCTGATCTATGAACTCATATATTGATACTTGATTTCATTTGAGCCCTTGTTTTATATAAGTTATTGCCTATAATATTCACTACATTTTTTTATACAAAAGTCCCTCGCGGGGGACGCTATATTTCATGATGCAGGCATAGGTACTCCAGCTAGTAAACCTCTTCAATAGGAGCACACGACACTAAGCTCTTTTTGATTGAGCTCCACGTTGATTCAGAACTTTACTGAGTCCTTGGTAGTTTCATATTGGTATTGTATCATAGTTAAGCGTAAGGTGGGGTCTGTCCCGACCTACTCTAAGTTTGTCTATCTTATAGAGGCTTTGAAGACTAATGCATAGCATGGGGTAATGGTTGGTTCCTTAACAGATGTGGCCTCAACGGCCGAGTTATGGATATATATTTTTGGCCTACCTATAATGTTATTTTATCATTGTAGCTTATATGTATACTTGTTAGAGCTTTATGATTATGTTAGCTAAATTCATGGTAGGTAAAAGTTATATATGGGTTCTCATGGGCCTTTACGACACCGGGTGCCTGTCTGTATCAATGGGATTTGAGGAGTGATGAGTTCGAGATTTGGACTCATTTAGGGCTTTCTGTTGATAGTGTTAGTGTCCTCAAATGCCTAATTTATTCTCTAAACGGATGTTAAAGTGTTGATTTACAGCTTTTAAGGCTAAGGAGCAAGGCAAGGACACTACCGGAAAAAAAGGAACTAACAAGCAAAAGGAGTGGAAAAGAGCAATCCTAGTGATCGCCAAGACAACTCGGCGGTTCACCGAGTGGCCCTTTAGCCCGTCTAATTTTACAGTACACCCCATCTGAAACCAGAGAAATTTGGGTGAACTATGTCCCATATCAGCGAATCGCCGAATGGATCGGTGAAGAGAGGTCGTACCACCTAAAGCACTGAATGAGCAGTGAAGATGCAAGCAAATTGGCGATCTAAAGGAACAAAGGGCACATCGCGGAAGTGATCGGTGATCCCGATATAGACCTCCTAAAGTTAGAGTGCATATTGGATGAAAACATAAAGCAAAAAGGCGATGGACAGGGGCTATTCGTGAATCACCGACCGGTCGGTGAAGCCCGACATTCCTCGCCAATTGACCCCAAAAGGTTAAATCTTGGATCATTATAAATTGATATTTTGAAGAGAGAGAAGGCATAAAAACATTGTGAAAAAAGAGATTTAGAACAAAAACACCATTCTTGTTTGTTTTGTAGAATTTTTCAAGTAGACGTTAAGTTGGGTATTGCAATTTAAGGAAGATTTGTTCATTTTTGGATTGTGGAAATCAATACCCAGTTATGGATCATGTAATAGGTATTGAATTTTTACTTTTTGTGATGACTAGCTAAAACCCCATTCTTGGGGGTTTGACCATGAGATCAATTTCTTAATTTAGTTAAGTGGGTGTTAGAAATTATTGATTATAGAGCTAATTCATAGTGGGTCTGATTTATTGTTGCTGTTGAATTGCTATATTGAATGTTTATTTAAATATAATTTAGTGTTTTATGCTTGCTCGAGAGAGGTGTGTGAAACCAAGGTGATAAGTTAGCATTTGTAGAAATTGGGCTATTGTGGGTTCAGCTCGAGAGAGTGAATCCTAAGTCTCTTTCTACCTATCTAGTTTAAGAGAGTGGATTTAGTGAGGTTGTGGGCTGATTTTTGTAGTTAGCCTGTTGAGGTTCGAATGAACTCAATTGAAGCAAGGTAGTTGTTTGAGAGAAAATTATCTCATCTAAGGCCCATCCCACCCATGAAGATTTAGTAACTATTATTAATCACCTAGAACCATTTTAGCAAGAATTTGGCAATTGGTTGGTCATTCCTCCAAGTGCCTCTTATTCATTAGATTAATCTTGTTGATTGTTATTGTTGTGATTGCTGACTGATATACAAATCCCTCTCCTGACATTTTATGTCAACCTCTTGATATAATGCAAATTTCCGATAATTTCTATTCCTACAGTCATTTAAATCGCATTTACTACTTCATATTTGAATTCAAACTTGTACCGCTCCCTGTGGGTTTGACCCCAACTCAATTGTTGAGTTTTATACTAGTTAACGATCGTTTACACCTAGAATCGGATGAGGTGTATTTGAAACGTTAATCAAAATGGCGCCGCTGCCGGGAGCGGTGTTGTTTAGAATTCTTCTGTTGAAGTTTGAATTGCGATTTCTTTGTATTGTAGTTGAATAAACTCACTCTTATTTTGTGAGTTGTTGTTATTAGGTAACAGGATGAGTGCAAATGAAAGCACCGTATACCAAATTTGTCACCAAGATGGTGGTGATGAAGTCTTGCAAGCCAATGAAGCTCTATTGAGGGGCATAGGTTCTATTCGCCTACCTCTGGCTGAAGATCATGCTGCATTCCATGTGCCAAGCATAATGTTACAACTATTGCAAGCTAAAGGCATATTTGGAGAGTTAGATCATGAGAACTCTCATGAGCACATTTGGAATTTGTGGAGATGTGCAGTCCATTCTCAATCAAGGATACTTTTGAAGAATAAATCCGGCTGCGGTTGTTCCCTTTCTCTCTAATGGGGGAAGCAATCAAATGGATAACAGAGCTACCGAGAGATTCTATTCTATCATGGGAGGAACTTACTGAGGCATTCTACTTGAGGTTCTTTCAACCCTCGAAGATGGTGAAATTGCGTGACAACATTCAAAACTTCAAGCGGATAGAAGGGGAACCAATTCATGAAACTTGGCTATGATTTTGGAAGTTTCTATTACAATGTACTACTCATGGGCTGCTGGGTGATGTGATAATTCAGTATTTTTACCGAAGTTTAGACTCAGTGAGCAAAGGAGTGGCTGACCAGTTGGCTCGGGGAGGAATAATGTTGCAATCATTTGAGATAGTCTCATCCCTTATTCATGAGATGATAATGATAAATCAGGCGTGGTACACTCAAGAGGACCAATTTTCTCCTTTTTATTTCAGCATGACACAAGAACAACTTGACAAGGAGAAGCAGAGGGACGAGAATATTTGCAAAATCCTGTCCCAAATGGAGCAGTTACAAAAACAGGTGCTAGAAAATGTTGGTGAACCCAAAGAAGTAGAGAGTGTTGAATGTTGAGGAGGGTTCTCACCCGAGCTATTTCAAGGCAAGTGGGAATCAAGGTTGGAACTCGCATAAGGAAGAAGAGAGGAGACAGTACTATCAGGATTGGAATGAACAAAATGACTCTTGGGGGAAAGAAGAGAGCCATGAAGGGTACCACACGCAACCAAGTGACAGTCCAAAATCAAAGGGTAGTTCGAGTAGCCTATGAGTGGATGACTTGTTGTCTCACATCCTAGACAAGGTTGAAGGCTCAGATGACATGCTAAAAGAGATAAAAGCTGATTTCTCATCATTGAATAATAGAGTGAATTCTCACACTGATGCAATCAAGTCAACTTTCAGCACAATTGGAACCCAAGGTAATTGATAGGGGAGAAGTTGGATGCACACTTTATTTGAGGGCTGATGATGACATAAATTTGGCTGTGGTGACTCGAAGTGGAAAAATAGCAGTTGGTAATGTGAAGGGCAATGATGGGGTGAAAGCTCATAAAGAAGAGAAATATATTGACGAGGAAGAGAAGCTCATTCAAGCACCGGAAAGTGAAATGCTCAACGAGAAGAAGGAAAGTCATGAGCAAAGCCTCGATGAAAAGTTGCAAAAAGCTAAAGAAAAGTCTACGTCAATTCGTAAGATAGTGCAACCTCTTCACAAAATAGCTCCCCCATTTCCTCATCGTCTCAAGAAGAAAAATGAGGATGAGAAGTTCAAGAAGTTCATATCTATGTTCAAGACACTTTCTATAAATCTACCATTACTGGAAGCATTGTTGGAGATGCCGGGTTATGCCAAATTCATGAAAGAGTTAGTCATCAAGAAGAGAAGCATGGACTTCGGGATAATTGAAGTTTCTCATAATTGTGGTGCCATTATGACTAGCGAGATGATTATAAAGAAAGAAAATCTTGGAGCATTCAACACTCCATGCACTATCGGTATGCTTCAATTTGCTAAAGCTCTGTGTGATTTGCCAAGTATAAATCTAATGTCCTATGCAATCTATAAGCAACTTGGGCTGGACGAACCAAAATCCACAACAATGTGACTTCTTATGGCGGACCGGTCGATCAAGCACCCAGTTGGGATACTCTATGATATATTGGTGAAGGTTGATCGATTCATCTTTCCGGCTGATTTTGTTATTCTTGATTGTGAGATTGATGCTAAAATTTTCATTATTCTGGGAAGACAATTTTTAGCAAGTGGGAGAGCGCTAGTGGATGTTGAAAGTGGAGAATTGACGTTCCGGGTGAATGAAGATGAGCTCACCTTTAATGTATATAAATCAATGAAACACTCTAGTGATATTCATATGGTGTCAACGATTGATGTAATTGATGAAGCGGTGGCCAGTGTGAGCCATTTGATGTGCATGAGTGAACCACTTGAGGCTGTGCTTGCAAATTATGATAAGATAGAAGTACAAAGGTATGATAAAGTGGTATTTGCTCTATCGGGTTAAGGTGAATACTCAAGGAACCCATTGAAGCTACATATCGATATACAGAATTGAGAAAATCATCCGGCCAAACCATCCATAGAGGAACCGCCAAAGAATAATTTGAAGGTGCTTCCCGCTCTTCTCCGATATGCATTCTTGGGAGCAAGCAACACCTTGCCCATTATCAATGCAGCTGACTTGCTTGAATGGCCAGTAAAATTGCTCCTTGAGGTGTTGAGAAAGTACATCAAGGCTATAGGGTGGACCATCGCTGACATCGTGGGTATTCCGCCTGGCATTTGCACTCATAAAATTCAACTCGATAGTGAGTGCAAACCGAATTTTGAGCATCAAATGTGACTGAACCCACCAATGAAAGAGGTGGTTAATAAAGAGATAATCAAGTGTTTGGATACAGGTGTGATCTACCCCTTCACGGATAGCAAATGGGTAAGTTCGGTGTAATGTGTACCGAAAAAGGGTGGTATCACGGTAATCCCAAATGAGAAAGGAGAACTTGTTTCTATCAGACCAGTAACCGGATGAAGGGTATGCATGTATTATCGGAAGTGAAATTCTTGGAGAGAAAAAGATCACTTTCCCATGCCCTTCATGGGTCAAATGCTCAATCAGCTTTTAGGAGCGTGGATGGTATTACTTTTTGGATGATTATTCTGGGTATAATCAAATCTTTATTGCACCGGAAGATCAAGAGAAAACCACTTTCACTTGCCCCTATGGTATTTTTACTTTCAAAAGGAGGTCGTTCGGGTTGTGTAATGCTCCGGCGACGTTTCAACGTTGCATGTTGTCTATTTTTGCTGACATGGTAGAGGATTCCATGGATGTCTTCATGGATGACTTCTAAGTTGTGAGTGATTCTTTTGAAACATGTTTGGAACACCTTGGGCAGGCTCTTCCAAGATGTGTGGAAACCAATCTAGTGTTAAATTGGGAGAAATGCCACTTCATGGTTAGGGAGGGTATAGTTTTGGGTCACAAACTATCTCAAAAGGGGTTTGAGGTTGACAAGGCAAAGATTGAGGTAATTGAGAAGCTACCACCACCAATTTTGGTAAAAGGTATTCGGAGTTTCTTGGGGCATGCCGGATTCTACCGGAGATTCATCAAAGACTTCTCAAAAATTGCACTCCCATTATGCAAGCTATTGGAGAACGAAGCTAAATTTGACTTTGACGATGCATGTATGGCAGCCTTTAAATGCTTGAAAGAGAAATTAATATCTACCCCGGTGATTATTAGCCCAGATTGGTCGGAACCATTTGAAGTGATGTGCGATGCAAGTGGGACTGCATTGGGTGTCGTTTTGGAACAAAAGCGAAATAAACAATTTCATCCAATCTATTACCCAAGAAAAACATTGAATGGGGCGCAACGTAACTACACTTTTACGGAACAAGAGTTACTTGCGGTGGTATATGTATTTGAGAAATTTCAGGCATACTTGCTAGGCACCAAAGGGGTAATTCACACTGATCATGCAGCCCTACGGTACTTAATGGCAAAGAAAGATGCTAAACCACAGTTGATAAAATGGATATCACTATTGCAAGAATTTGACTTTGAAGTCAAGGATAGAAGAGGTTCTGAAAATTAGGTGGCCGATCACCTATCGAGGTTGGAGGGAAAAGAGAAAGATGAGCTTGAGTTAGACATAAATGACTCATTCCCAGACGAGCAGGTATTCATGGCCACTCGTGTGCAAAATCCTTGGTATGCCAATTTTGCTAACTATGTGGTATGCGGGCTAATACCAGAAGACCTGAACTTCTATCAACAAAAGCGATTCTTGTTCGATGTCAACAGATATTTTAGGGATGAACCATATCTATTCAGAGAATGTGTAGGCCATATTATTCGGCGATGTGTGCCGGAGGAGGAAGCCAATGAAATAGCGGTGTACGAACAGCCGCTAAAATTCTTCAAAGTGGTTACTACCGGCCATCCCTCTACAAAGATTCCCATGAATTTGTCAAGAAATGCATACAATGCCAAAAACAAGGCGGACTGTCAAGAAGGCATAAGTTGCCTCTTCATCCCATTCTAGAGGTTGAGTTATTCGATTTTTGTGGAATAGATTTTATGGGACCATTTGTGAGCTCGTTTGGTAACAAGTATATTTTGGTAGCTGTGGATTATGTTTCTAAATGGGTGGAAGCGGTAGCACTACCCAACAATGAAGGGAAGAGTGTTGTCCATTTTCTAAAGCGCTACATCTTTGCAAGATTTTACACCCCTCGGGCTATCATAAGTGATGGAGGTTCACATTATTGCAACCAGCTGTTTGCATCCGCATTGAGTAAATATGGAGTGAAACATAAAGTGGCAATACCTTATCATCCCCAAACAAGGGACCAAGTCGAAGTTTCGAATCAAGAGATTAAGAGTATCTTGGCTAACACAATGAATGCAAATAGAATTGGCTGGTCTCGAAAGCTATATGATGCTCTTTGGGCGTATCGCACTGCGTACAAGACACCAATTTTCATGTCTCCATGTCAGCTGGTTTTTGGGAAGTCTTGTCACCTTTCGATTGAACTTGAACACAAAGCACTATGGGCACTAAAGGCATTAAACCTAGATTGGGAAAATACTTCGAAAGGGAGAGTAGATCAGCTAAACTAAATGGAATAATTCAGGTTTAGAGCATATGAAAGTTCACCTCTTTACAAGGCAAAAATGAAGAAATAACGTGACTAAGACTCTTCCCGGGAAATCTCAAGTCAAAGTGGTCCAGCCCTTTTAAAGTGACACGCATATTCAAGAATGGGGCCATTGAGGTCGAGGGTAAAGAAGGTCCAGCCTTTAAGGTAAATGCGCAACGCTTGAAGTTGTATTTTGGGGAATGTCATGACATTCCATTGATCAAAGTGGTGTATTTTGAAGATGCTTGAAAGCATTTCCACGTTGTCCCACGATGTTAAATAAGACGCTTCTTGGGAGGCAACCTAAGCGTTAGTGGTTTTGAATAATGTGTGTGATGAATGTGCAGGTATAGGTGATTCAGTGACGCCAGGACCATTTCGGTGAACCGCTGAGTGGATTTGGCGATCGCGACTTTCATCGCTTTTGTGGAATAAAAGGTGAGCTGAAATACTTGAAATTTTGGTGATGTACACGCCTTCTAGGCGATGCGCAAATGCAACTCGGTGTACCCAATCTCGATCGCCCTTTGGCCCGAATTGGAGCGGTAACATTCTGGATATTTACGCGAGTGCATGCAGTTTGGTGGTTCACCTACCGATTCGGCGACCTCTATAACCCTTCGCTAAATGGTCACCTAGTGAAGATTCCTTCTGACCCTACTCTATTTTTTTAGTGCCAGTACCTTTCATTTCTATTTTAATTTTATTGTCTTTGGTTTATTGTGAGTTGTGTTTGTTCTTTGATCACATTGAGGACAATGTTGGTTGCTTTTGGTGGGGGTGGTGGCTTTTTATTCTCTTGCATTTTCAAGTGTCGGTTGTGGTCAATACCGATGACTTAAAGAGTGCTCTTAACTGAACGAAATGAATGTGTGGCTACAATGAGGCAAACTAAGTTACATAGGAAATATGTGAACTTTTAGCATCTCGTTGTGACTAGCCGGTTGTCGAATGAGCCTCTTGTAATGATCATTGCATGCTAGCTAGAAAGTGTGGACTCTTGTTTGATATTGGTACCAATGTCTTGTTAGTTGAGGTCTTCTTGAACATTGCATTTGATGACACACAGAACTCGCCCCGTTGGTTCGGTTGATTGAGTGAACTGAACAATTGAAATGATCTTAGGCAAGAATTTTAAAGAGTGAACCAAGTTGACATTACACCTCTTGTGTGGCCACCCTTGTGAGAATTGTGAACTTAGCTTGGCACCTTTTAAGCCTATCATTTTCTTGGAAGAAACTTGAACTACTTTGACATCTTTATCCAGTCACCCTTAATCTTCATGAAGTGGTTTGTTTGAATAGCCAACTAAGGCCAAAAACCTAAGTTGGGGGTGTGGTGAAAAAGAAGGAAAGTCAAGAAATGTGAATAGCTCCCCTTTTTTATGGCCTGTTTTGAAAAAGATGGAACCCCTCCATGTATAAAAAAATGAGAAAAGAAAAAGAAATGAGAAAGAAAAGAAAAAGACTGAAAAAGAGCAAAAATGGTGAAATAATGTGTGTGAACATATGAAAAATGGGGTATCCGGTGATTCATGTTTAGTATAATAATGGGGTGGAGTTTGAACATGTTTGAATGTGAAGGATAAGGAGAAAGAGTGATTTTCAGGCCATACTTCATTAAGGTAGAATCCACTAAGCCTAAATTACCATACCTTTACACTTAGCCCTGTTACAAGCCTTTAAAAGACCTTTGTGATCTTTAGTGAGCTGAAACGAATGTTAATTGGAAAATAAGGGAAAGCATATGGGTGAAGTCATGCATATGTTCATCTTTGTGAGTGTGAGAGTTGCATGTGATTCCGGGACTTATAACTCTTGAAATATTTTGTGTGATTATGGAGTCATCTTTGTTTTGAGGGCATTAGAGTACCTTTGTTGAACTTGAACTTGCATTTCAAGCAAGTATTGTGAACATGAGTACCCTTGATAATAGTGAGTCACAATTTGAATCTTTGAGTGCACAATTGAGCATTGTATGTGTAGTTTGAACGTTTTGTGTATATTGATGTAGGGTCTTATTCGACACTCTTTGAGACATCCTTATTGAACTGCTGATCTTCAGTTTTACTTGAGGACAAGCAAAAGTTTAAGTTGGGCTGTTGATGAGTCCGAGATTTGGACTCATTTAGGACTTTGTGTTGATAGTGTTAGTGTCCTCAAATGCCTAATTTATGCTCTACACTGATGTTAAAGTGTTGATTTGCAGCATTTAAGGCTAAGGAGAAAGGCAAGGACACTACCAGATAAAAAGGAACTAACATGCCAAAGGAGTGGAGAAGAGCGATCCTGGTGATTGACAAGACCACTCAGCGGTTCACCAAGTGGCCCTTTAGACACCCTAATTTTACAGTACACCATGTCTGAAACGAGAGAAATTTAGGCGAACTATGTCCCATATCGGCGAAGAGAGGTTGTACCACCTAAAGCATTGAATGAGCAGTGAAGATGCAAGCAAATTGGCGATCCAAAGTAAAAAAGGGCGGATCACGGAAGTGATCGGTGATCCCGATATAGACCGCCTAAAGTTACAGTGCATATTGGATGAAAACATGAAGCAGGAAGGCGATGGACAGGGGAGATTGGCGAATCACCGACCGATCGGCGAATCCCGACTTTCCTCACCGATTGGCCCCAAAAGGTTAAATCTTGGATCAGTATAAATTAATATTTTGAAGAAAGAGAATGCATAAAAACATTGTGAAAACAGATATTTAGAACAAAAACACCGTTCTTGTTGGTTTTGAAGAATTTTTCAAGTAGACTTTGAGTTGGGTATTGCAATTTAAGGAAGATTTGTTAATTTTTAGAGTGTGGAAAACCATACCCAACTATGGAGCATGTAATAGGTATTGAATTTTTACTTTTTGTGATGACTAGCTCAAACCCCATTCTTGGAGGTTTGACCATGAGATCAATTGCTTAATTTAGTTAAGTGGGTGTTAGAAATTATTGATTATAGTGCTAATTTGAAGTGGGTCTGATTTATTACTGCTATTCAATTTCTATATTGAATATTTATTTCATTATAATTTAGTGTTTCATGCTTGCTCGAGAGAGGGGTGTGAAACCAAGGCGATAAGTTAGTATTTGTAGCAATTGGGCTATTGTGGGTTCTGCTCGAGAGAGTGAATCCTATGTCCCGTTATACCTATATAGCTTGAGAGACTAGATTTAGTGAGGTCAGGCTGATTTTTATAGTTAGCCTATTGAGGTTCGATAGAACTCAATAGAAGCGAGGTAGTTATTCGAGAAAAAATTATCTCATCTAAGGCCCATCCTACCCATGAAGATTTAGTAACTATTATTAATCACGTAGCACCCATTTAGCAAGAATTTGGCAATTGGTTGGTCATTCCTCCAAGTGCATCTTATTCATTTGATTAATCTTGTTTATTGTTACTGTTGTGATTGCTGACTGATATTTAAATCCCTCTCCTGACATTTTATGTCAACCTCTTGATTTAATTAAAATTTCTGATAATTTCTATTCCTACAGCCATTTAAATCTCATTTACTACTTCATATTTGAATTCAAACGTGTACCACTCCCTGTGGGTTCGACCCCAACTCAATTGTTGGGTTTTATACTAGTTAACGATCGTTTAAACCTAGAATCAGATGAGGTGTATTTGAAACGTTAATCAAGGAGTGAAAAAAGTGGTATCAAAGCAGGTCATCCTAGTGAGTCTACAAAGAAGTGTTTATGTAGAGTCTTGCTTATAGATGTGTTGTGCACCACATCTATAGGAAGGAAGCTACAGGAGATTTAGGAGTCGTCTCTTTCTTTCATCTCTTAGATCGTGCAATAGAACCAATGTTGTAGGTGAATCGTATCTAACTTCTGAATTCTTTGTTATAGCAAAGATGTCGGTTACGAGAAGGAGTAAAAGTACATGTAAGCAAATAGATGTGGCTATTGGAGAAGGGACTAGCCAATCACCACCTAGGCATGCTGAACAAAGTGATTCTCACGATGCGTCTCTATCACAAACTTACCCAACGCCTCCATATCTAGAAGATCTAAAGAGGGAAGCAACACCTCGAGAACCCCCTGTTAATGCTACAGAGAATGATTTAAAGAATGTGATCCAATTATTGACTCGTATAGTTGCGGACCAAGGGCAAGACGGTCCAATTGGAGGTATTAGAGGTGCAAACAGGGCTGCTAGTGTGCGGATACGGGATTTTATCAAATTGGACCCGCAATCATTTAGCGGGTCACATCCTAATAAAGACCTGCAAGACTTTATTGATCAAATCAATTGAACTTTGGATGCTATGCATGTATTGAATAAAGAAGAAGTTGAGCTAGCAGTATATAGATTAAATGGCCTGGCCATTTTTTGGGAAGAGGCTTGGAAACAATCTAGGGGTACCGGTGCACCTTCAATTATTTGGAAAGATTTTTAAAAGGCGTTGCTTGACCATTATCTACCATTATAGATTCGGGAGGCCCATGCAGATCAGTTCTTAAATCTCCACCAAGGAAATATGAGGGTGAGGGAATACAGTCTCCAATTTAATTCCTTGTCCATGTGCGCTCCTAATGTTGTATCTACTATGAGGGATATAATCAATAGGTGGATAGATTGGATTCGTATGTGGTTAGAGATTTTACTATTGTTTCATTGAATAAAGACATGGATCTAGCTAGAATGCAAGCTTTTCCACGAAAGTTGGAGGATGAAAGACAAAGAAGAAGAACCCAAGAGTTAGAAAGAGGTCAGTCCAAGAGAGCCAAATCCACGGGGCAGTTTATTCTATCCCAAGGTGAGTTTAAGACTTAGCTCTTTAATAGACCACCTATGCCATCATCTTCCTACTCTACAGCTAGCTCCCCACCTTGCTTTTAAGAGTCTAGGGCCAATTTGTTTGGGTAAAGAGGTGAAAGCCAAGGTTCACGAACAGCGGGGCACCAAGAGTAGGGAAGTATGAGCCAATCAAGACATCCTCGACAGTCTTGTAAATGATGTGGAAGAAATCATTTAGGTGCATGTCGGTTTGGGACAAATGCTTGTTTTTGGTGTGGTACACTGGATCATATGATGAGAAATTTCCCTCATAGGGGCGTGGGTGGTGTGGCACAACCTACTAAATCAGTTGTTGCATCATCATCATCGGCACCTTCTTTAGGTAGCGGACATGTGCCTACTGATCATGGTAGAGGAGATAGGATAGCAACTAATTCTAGTGGTGTTTAGAATAGGACATATGCACTAGGGGATCGATAAAATTTGATAGCCTTGCCGGATGTGGTTATAGCTTCTTGTTATGCCACGGTAGATTGCCGAACCAAGATAGTGCATTTTCATTTTCCAAAAGAGGCAGTCCTCGAATGGAAAGGTAATATTGGGGCTCCAAGAGGTAAATTTGTTTCTTATCTTAAGGCAAAGAAGATGATGTTTAACTGATACATATGTCATCTGGTGAGAGTGAAAAATATAGATGCAGAGCCACCAACTCTTCAATCTATTCCGGTGGTAAATAAATTTCCCAATGTATTTCTTGAAGATCTTCTGGGTTTTCCTCAAGAACGAGAAGAAGATTTTGGTATTGATGTCATTTCAGATACTCAACCTAAATCCATCCCTCCGTATAGAATGACCCCGGCAGAATTACGGGAGCTGAAGGACAAATTAAAAGACGTATTAGAAAAAGGATTTATAAGGCCTCGTATGTCCCAATGGGGAGCACTAGTTTTGTTTGTACATAAGAAAAATGGCTTGTTGAGAATGTGCATTAGTTAGCGACAGTTGAATAAACTAACAATAAAGAACAAATATCCCCTCCCAAGAATTGATGATTTGTTTGAATAGTTACAAGGTGCTAAGTCTTTTTAAAGATCGACTTGAGATCGGGTTATCACAAAGTGAGGATAATGAGTCGGGGATTTCGACTAATTTAGGGCTTAATATTCATAGTTTTAGTGTCCTCAATGCCTATTTTATGCTCTAAATCGATGTTAAAGTTTTAATATGCAGCAATAAAGGCAAGGAACTTACCCGGCAAAAGGAAGGGCAAAAGCTGAAAAAAGTTGAAGAAAAGCAAGGTAGATGATCGCCAAGACAACTCGGTGAATCGCCAAGTGGTTCTTCAGCTCGCCAAAAGTTCCAGAAAGCCAGCCCTAGGAAAAAGCCAACTCTGTGGTGGATTGTGCTACTTGGCGACCTCCCGAATGGATAGGCGATAGAGGTCCTGATCGCCTAAAGTTACATAAGGTGAATGGCGAAGAGTCAAGGCAATAAGTCGATGGAAGAAGGCATTAGGCGCATCGCTGACTTGGTCGGCGATTCTCGTATTACTCCGCTGATTGGTCAAAAAAGCTGAAAATATGAAAGAGTATGAATGTGATTTTTAAAACATAAAAAAGGGTTGCCACTTATTCTAACTCTGTGTTTTTTATCTAGAACAATCAAAACATTGTTCTTAGTATTTTTAGTAGTAATTTGGAGTTGGGTTTTGATTTGTACTTAATTTCGAGCATTGTGAAGACTTGCAAATTGTTACCCAAACTGATGGAGAACACAGTTGCTAATATTTTCTTGCTTTTTGTAATGTTTTGGCTAAAAATTCCTTCCATTGGGGGTGTGATTATGTGATTAGATGTTTTGATTAGCTTATGGGTGTTAGTATTTACTGAATTAAATATTGAATTTAAGTGGGTTTGATTGACAGTTGTGTTTTAACTAATGAATTGTTGTTGCAAATGCAGTTCTAACTTAATATTCAAAGCTTACTTGAGAAAGAGGTTTTTTGATTAAAATTATCAATTGATGATTGTAGTGATTGGGTTATTATGGATTCAGCTTGAGAAAATATATTTGAATTCGATCCTACCACTCTAGCTCGAGACAGTAGATTAATTGAGGTTTTGAGTTGTTCATAGTGTTGTGCTTTTCAAGGTTTGATAGAACTCGCTTGATTCGTGATAGTTGATGTAGAGATTTCTATTACATCTAAAGCCTAGCCTACCCACTAAGATTCAACTTATTTTAGTAGATAATAATCACTCATATAGCCACTTAGCTTTCATACTTAATAGAAATTCACGAGAATTTTATCAATTTCAAGACAATCAAAGTATATATTTCAAAAGCGGAAGTCCAATACACTTGTCTCAAAACCATCTAATACAATAGAATCTTGGGACACAGCCCATACAACAATGTTCACAAACTAAAATGAAAGAACATAAGGAAAATAGTGGCCAAATCCTCGAATGCTATGAGGACTCACCAATCTTCAAGTCTTGCCTCTACTATAGATCCTAGCCACGGGGATAATAATCGAGATCGCCGGACCCTACATTTGGATAAGAAATCTAACAAAGAGTATGTGTTAGTACAAGGATGTACTAAATATGATAGTTTGCATAAACATAAAATAAACATAAGCATTAGACAACATAAGTCATAAAGCATAATCAATGCATATTATAGATCATCATAACATTTTACATCTTATATCTTATCTTTAAAGACATGGATAGTCGCCATTTGCCTAACTATAAAGGATCATCGGTAGTCGCCTCTTATGCTTCTTACTTTGGGATCATGGGTAGTCGCCTCTTTCCCAATTCATACTTAGGTTATGGGTAGTCACCCCTTGTACTTCTTATTGTTGGATCATGGGTAGTCACCGCTTGTCCTTCTTACTTTGGGATCATGGGTAGTCGCGTCTTGCCCAATTCATATTAAGGATCATGGGTATTCGTCCCTTGTCCAACTTACATAATAGGAACGTGGGTAGTCGCCTCTTGTTCATCTTCATGGAATAAGGGTAATCGCCTCTTATTCGATTCTAAGGAATATGGGTACTCGCCTCATATTCTAGTCTAAGGAATATGGATACTCGCCTCATATTCTATTTTCATTTAGAGGTCATGGGTAATCGCATCTAGCCTCATCAATTTGATAGTCTTTTAACTTAGATTCATTTTAGGTGAGCAATCGTTTTAACCTAGAATCACTCAATGTGAGGAAGCCTTTCACATTTATACATAAATAACGGAAATCATGTGGGAAAATCCCTTCCACAACAATCAATATTTAATCCATAAGCTTTACTCTAAAAGCAATCCTTATCATAAATCATCACATATCCTTCAATCTCAAAGCTATTCATAATGTACCTTATCAATCCTACAAGAATACATCTAATTCCATAAATTCTCCTTTCATAGCATAAAATCCATTTACATTAATTTCATCTTAGAAACATGGGTTAGGCATGGGTACATGAGAATTCATCATCAAAGCATAGAATCCACTCATTTCATGCATAATCAATCATGATTCACTCAATTGGAAACATTTACAAAGACCCACAACTTAGAAGAAAACCCTAATTCAAATTGGGGAATTCTACTTTTCAATTGGGAGAACTTAGGGCTCCATGGATGCAATGATTCCATGGATGAAAATCTATTATACCTTGATATCAAAGCCCAAAACCAATTGGAGATTGGACACTTGAACTTTACCCTAGCTTTAACCGTTTCTTCTTCTTCAAGTTCTAGAGAGAGAAATATTTTGGAGAGAAACAACCCAATTGTTTTGGTGAATTTAAGAGAATGAGTTGAATGTGTGAGTTTTGGGGTTTAAATCACTTATATAAGGGTCCTAGGCTTGGGTAAAACGACATAGTATTAATTTAAAGAAATTTGGAAAAGACCCAAAAGGCCTAAATTTACAGTTGACTGAACCACTTCACGTCACGCTCCACGAGCCATGGTGGCAGTGGCTTGGCTTACCCCCTCTTAAACCCCTCACCTTACAAGCCCACCTCCACGAGCCATATTGGCCTTCACATGTCGTCAAGTGGCTCATGGGAGGAGGCTTTCTTATGGGTAGCTACTGCCTCCCTTCACGGCCATCACCACGACCCCTGGTCCCCACCACGACCTGTCTTATTTGTTGTGGGAGGTGAACATCACTTGGCTTGCTACTATGAGCCACCACGGGCTACACCATGCCTCGTTGTGCCCTTCATGGCCTGTATGGGCCCTCGTGAAGGGTGCCCAGGCTCAAATCTTTGGCTAGTGAATTGACACCTAGCCCCTTGCTTAGTCTACTTGATTTCGAGGTGTTAAAATCCCTCTCAATTTGATTACTCCCCTATCTTCATAATTATTAATCGTTCACTCTAATCCCCCCAATTGACACTAGTTGTCATACCCCTGCAAATTTACTTTGATTATTTCGATAATGTCTACTTCTACAAATTATTAGAACACGCCTTTTACTTGGTAATTGAATTCTCTACCGTATTACTCCCTGTGGGATCGACCCCAACTCTTTGTTGGGTTTATACTTGATTGAGACCCGCTACACTTAGAATTGGATGAGGTGTAGTTGAGCGTTAATAGAATGTCAAAGACAAAGATATACCCAAGACAACTTTCCGAACACGGTATGGTCATTTTGAGTTTTTAGTCATGTCATTCGGGCTAACAAATGCACCAGCAACTTTTATGGATTTGATGAATAGGGTGTTCATGTCACGACCCGAGTCTACACCCTGGACGTGGCCGGCACTCGAGAACCATTTCTTGTCCCCAAGAGAACCCTCATCCTGGCTGACTACAAGCAGAAGACTAACTCAAGCATACAAAGCTTAAAATAGAATAAAATTCATGAAAAGTCAATTAAAAAGCTTTAACTCAAATGAAAAACTCTGAATAAAAATAAATTATTCAACTCGCCATAAGATAGGCAACTTATCTCTTTAAAACATTTAACAAAATAAATGAACAGAATTCTGAAACTCTACTGTCTATCTATGAATCCTCTAACTGACAAAGATGGAAGTCGGGACAAGAGCCACGACATCCTAAAAACTGATATAACTGAAAGTAAATGAAATCCTCCGGAAATAAGGAGGCTCACCATAGCTAACTCGAACTCCATCTGGTATCAACGAAGCTCCTGTTGATGACCCTGAATACCTGTATCTGCATAATAAAATGATGCAGGCCAAATGGCTTAGTACATGGAATGTATGATTATGTAAGGGAAATTCTAAAGCATAAACGCAAGCTTGTATTGATAAAAAGGAAACAGAGTTCAACTCAATGATTTTATTTCAACTCAATGATAAGATATTCAACTCAGTAAAATAAGGCTCAACTCACTGATAACATACTCAATTCTGGATACTCAACTCAATATAAAGCAACAATACACATGCAATATATTAAAAGCTTTTAAAACAATAGAAAGCAACTCAGTGTATTGAAGAATACAATAACAACTCAATTTATATATATAATAAAATATACTCAGCTCATATGTTTTAAATACATAACTCTTTCTGTGGTTTGAGATTATTACTCAAAAACTAGCTTAAAAGCTCTCTTGAAAATTGGTGTTTCCTCTCTTGTTTAAATGTGAAAACATTTTACTCTTTGGAATACTTAGATCCCATATAATATTTTGAAGAAAAGAACTTCACTCTTAATCTTACTCAACTCACAAGTTTTAAAACAAGCTTAAAAATATTGTAAAAGACTTCTCGGAATAAAGTTCATGCCAACTTATAGACGTGAACAACTCAATTCAAGGTTTTCAATAACCGTAACTAGAACTCAATACCTGAGACTCAACAACTCAAAACTCAAGAACTTCAGTAATAATACTCGTTTCAAGAAGGCTCGACTCAAAGGGTTCATGCGGAAATATGGGCATGAACTACTCAACTCAAGGAATCAAAGATACTTCTCATATCAAGGCTACTCGACTTATAGGGCTCATGCGGAATTATGGGCAAGAACTACTTAACTGAAGGACTTCATGGGTAACATGTAATAGTCCCATGATTAGGAATATAATCTCGAATGGGTTAGGAACTCGATACTCAAGACTTAGAACTTGAAGATACTACTCCTCTCAATAATACTCAATTTATGGAGTCCATGCGGAATTTATGAGCATGAACGACTCGAATCAAAGGTCTACATAACAATATGGAACTCATGTATACAACTCTTCTCATACTCTTACTTACTTCATCAAAACATAGCTCAAATCGATAGTTGATCTCAATGGATCCACAATTGAACTCAAAGACTTTCTTGAACTCTACTCTTAACTCTCTCTTGAATGTCAATTATGAATTCAAGAGTTATGGTTCATTACATGAAGGATCTCGGTGATAGTGTAGACTCATGAATACATTCTCCTCACTCTCATGCTCAATTACTCGAGTCTTGAAATAAGTTATTCAAATTGTAGAAGACTCCTCAAAAAGACTCAAAGGGACTTTCTCAAAAATCTTTGAAAGAACTCTCAAAACATGACTCTCAACTCTATCTTAAATTTGATTTATGAATGCAAGGTTGTAATTTGTGATAGGAAAGATATCGAGATGATTAAAAGTGTTTTAGATAGTTAATCATTAGAAATGGTTGAAAAATACTATCTGGGGAGCAAGTCCGCGACGCGGAGATGCATTTTAATATTTGGTCGAAATAATTTTTGAGGGAGAGGGGTCCGCGACCTCTCCGCGATGCGGAGAGAAAAAATATCACTTCTAAGGACCAAGTCCGCGAAGCGGACCTGGTACTGGTTTTCTGTCCCACTTTTTCTTCCTCGTTTTCTAATCCCAATTCACCTAAATTCGATTCTTTTTCTCAATTTCTCTTTAGATTCAGATACCCAATACATGTACACAAGAATCTAATCAAACCCAACTCTTAAATCGACACAATTTCCTCAAGAACTCCTCAATCTCATCTAAACTCAAGAACGAAAGCTAATTTTAAGAACACAATTCAAGAACATCAAACCTTCAACTTTCTAGAACGAATTTAACGTTGAAATTAATATTATTGGCATGTGGGTGAACAAAACCAACACTATGAAGCTTACATACCTCTTAGGGATCAAACCCATGGTGAAAATCCACAACAAAAACTCAAGAACCTCGACGAACGCCTTGATCTTTTACTCTTTTCTCCTCTTTTCTCTTCTTCTCTCTTCTTGAACTCTAAACTTAAACCCTAGGCGTATATTAGGATTATAAAACTGAAGATAATAGGATTATACCCTTAAAACCTTACCAAAAATGAATTAAATCTGATTTGGTAAGGAAAAGACCAAAATACCCCTCATTATTTTCGGGTAACTTTCCTTAACTGGACAGCTTGACTTGAAAAGGGCATATCTCACTCATCCGACCTCAAAACTTAGAAAACTAGGTGGCGTTGGAAAGATAATTCAAAGAACTTCCATAATATATCTTGTAGCCCACCTAACTCATCATGTACTAAGAGTTATGTCCGTTTAAAGTTGATCCAAAACTCATAACTTAAGCATAACTTGCAAAATTTCAGATTGTGCTATTTCCAATTTAATTCTTTTTAGAACTCAAGGTGCTATATCTAGTGACCTTAACACTCAAGAAATTTTAAATTCCTCGGTAAAATCCCATTCACAACGAAGGATGATTCGAGTCTTAGCTCAAAAAAATTCTGGGTGTTACAATATCTCCCCCTTGGGATCATTCGTCCTCAAATGACGACTGGACTGGCTATTGAATGGGGTTATTCTTACTAAGGTCTGAGTCTAATGGTATGCTCTTACTATATTCAAGCTTAACCCAAATCCTTAGGTTCGGGTTCTATACCTCTCTATAGGAAATCTCATCCCAAGACTATTACTCTTTACTACCACATTGGGCACATATTAAGAACCACCTAATGTTTAACAACTCCACATTCAAGCTTAGTATTCTAACAACTCCATGGACTCCTACTAACCAACTCCTTCGGAACCAACTAAGGGTTTTCATTTAACTATTTCTCATCGTAAAACCTTATCCTCCTCATTTATAACCTTAGACAGAATTATCACACCATCATTATCACGATAGGATCATTAACCTTCTCTTTCTAACATCACTCCATTACTAAAAGGACCTCAGAAAAGATATCTCCCATACTCTTTCGAACTCATTACTATCTTATTCTCGAACACTCTCATCTTGTCATCTCCCCCTTAGGTCTAAAGCTGACACTTGAAAGCTATGGACCTATTCCATCATCTCTAATTAGTGTATATCCTCTTTTACTCTAACACTCGAGAGAAGCTTATCTCATGACTACCGAACTCTCTATAAGCGGGTACTAAGACCTCTTTCTAAGGTGTTTCTCTTAACCCCTTCTGATTACATACCCTCTCGGTACACCACTTAATTCTTTTGTTACTCTTGTGACTTAGCCACACTTCACTGCCCTTATCTAAAGGTTAGGATCTGTCACTGGTACTACTCACATTCATTAGAGCTAACATCTCAATTTCTCACCTACTCTATGTCAAGTCTAGTCCACCAGATCAAATCTCAAGACTAACATCATCACCCTCATATTTCCATTCTTTGGATCATGACACTCATCTAAATTTAAGCTTAATGTTCATTACTAAAACCAGATATCAATACGATTGCTCGCCTACTATGCTATACCTCATTACTTGATTAATTCTATAACCTTCTGAACATCACGACCCTCTCAAACATATCATAAGCCGAGTTCAGATCTATCATTTCATGAATACTCTGTGCTTCTATTCAGCACATACTTGGTCATTACCTACACAATGACACTTCATCCCAAACTCCTTCCTAGCTACAACACACTCCACTTTTTATGATAGAATCTTCACAACTCATCACTTCTTAGTCTACCCATAACGAAAAACTCCTCATTAATAACTTACTAGGTGCATGACTATAGTAACATAGCTTGTCAAAATACCACTCCCTTTCTTAGATTACTAAACCTATGCATACTTTTCTCTAACTCTAGGCTCTTTCTCTACTACTGCTCATGATCTCGTACCTCATGCTACCTTTTAGGGTGAAAATATTACCAGAGCTCTAAACATACCACCTCATAAGGATCTCATCTGAAACAAGGTTTAGGGAAGAGAGTACAACTCACTTTTAGCTCAAATGCACGATTCATATGAATATGGGTGCATTCCTCTGAAACTGAACACTTACTCACTCATGGGCTTCTCTCAAGCCCCTCTAGAGTCACATGAATTCAACAAGATTTTTGCTAAGAACAACTCATCGATAAAGGACTTACTTTTTTGTTCAACTGCCTCTAGTATGAAGGGTAGTCGAAAGAATATGAGAAACGTATGAGTATGAATAAACCTCTATGACATAGCTCTATTGCACGATTAAGAAGATGAAAGAAGAGAAACTTTTCTTAAATGTTTGTAGTCCCTCATTTATAGAAGTGTGTCCCTCACAACCATAAACAAGATCCTACTTGACAGGACTTCATAGACACCTACATTTGAACTCTGTGCTCTGATACCAAGTTTGTCACGACCTGAGTCTACACCCTGGGCGTGGACGACACTCGAGAACCATTTCTGATCCCCAAGCGAACCCTCATCCTGGCTGAATACAAGCGGAAGAGTAACTCAAGAATATAAAGCTTAAAACAAAATAAAATTCATGAAAACTCAATTACAAAGCTTTAACTCAAACGAAAAACTCAGAATAAAAATAAATTATTCAACTCGCCATAAGATAGGAAACTTAAGTCTTTAAAATATTTAACAAAATAAATGAACAGACTTCTGAAACTCTATTGTCTATCTATGAAGCCTCTAACTGAAAAAAGATGGAAGTCGGGACAAGACCCACGACATCCTAACAACTGATATAACTGAAAGTAAATGAAATCCTTCGGAAGAAAGGAGGCTCACCATAGCTAACTCAAACTCCATGTGGTATCAACGAAGCTCCTATTGATGACCCTGGATACCTGTATCTACATCATGAAATGATGCAGGACAAATGATTCAGTACGTAGAATGTACGAGCATGTAAGGGGAATTCTAAAGCATAAACACAAGCTTGAACTGATAAAAAGGAAAAATAGTTCAACTCAATGAGAAGATATTCAACTGAGTGAAATAAGGCTCAACTCAATGATAGGATACTCGACTCTAGGTACTCAACTCTGGATACTCAACTCAATAAAAAGCAACACTACACATGCAATATATGAAAAGCTTTTAAAACAGTAGAAAGCAACCCAGTGTATTGAAGAATACAGTAACACCTCAATTTATATATATAATAAAATACAATATAACTCTGTGGGAGTTTTTCTAACCGACAACCATCACTATGAGCTATGTGCTGATACAGCGTCTCACCCACGCTGCTAGAACTGTCCTATAACTTGCCGAGATATAGAACGCCTCAACTAAGTGGATCCACTAGTCTATGCAAAAAAGCATTAAGGAATCATCTAAAATGTATGACCCTTTCTACCAACGTTGGCTACACGGTTTATGGAGACTTGAGTTATCTGAACTCGTCCCCATATCGGTGCTCAATACTACTCCCAAAATATTCTCAGCTCATATGTTTTAAAAACATAACTCTTTCTGTGGTTTGAGATTATTACTCAAAAACTAGCTTAAAAGCTCTTTAAGAAATCGGTGTTTCTTCTCTTGTTTAAATGTGAAAACATTTTACTCTTGGGAATACTTAGTTCCCACATAATCTTTTGAAGAAAAGAACTTCACTCATACTCTTACTCAACTCAATGCTCAAGTCTTAAAACAAGCTTAAAAATATTGTAAAAGACTTCTCGGAATAAAGTTCATGCTGACTTATGGACATGAACGACTCAATTCAAGGTTTTCAATAACCGTAACTAGAAATCAATACTCGAGACTCAAGAACTCAAGAACTCAAGAACTTCAGTAATAATACTCATTTGAAGAAGGCTCGACTCAGAGGGTTCAGGAAGAATTATGGGCATGAAGTACTCAACTCAAGGACTCAAAGATACTTGTCATCTCAAGGATACTCGACTTATAGGGCTCATGTGAAATTATGGGCATGAACTACCCAACTCAAGGACTTCATGGGTAACATGTAATAGTCCCATTATTAGGAATATAATCTCGAAAGGGTTAGGAACTCAAGACTTAGAACTTGAAGATACTACTCCTCTCAATGATACTCAATTGATGGAGTCCATGCGGAATTTATTGTCATGAACGACTCGACTCGAAGGTCTACATAAAAACATGAAAATCATGTATACGACTCTTCTCATACTCTTACTTACTTCCTCAAAACTTAGCTCAAATCGATAGTTGATCTCAATGGATCCACAATTGAACTCAAAGATTTTTTTGAACTCTACTCTTAACTCTCTCTTGAATGTGAATTATGAATTCAAGAGTTATGGTTCAAGATATGAAGGATCTCGGTGATAGTGTAGACTCATGAATACATTCTCCTCACTCTCATGCTCAATTACTCGAGTCTTGAAACAAGTTATTCAAATTGTAGAAAACTCCTCAAAAGACTCAAAGGGACTTTCTCAAAAATCTTCGAAAGAACACTCAAAACTTGACTCTCAACTCTACCTTAAATTTGATTTATGAATTCAAGGTTGTGATTTGTGATAGGAAAGATATCGAGATGATTAAAAGTGTTTTAGATAGTTAATCATGAGAAATGGTTGAAAAACACTTTCTAGGGAGCATGTCCGCGACACGGAGATGGATTTTTATATTTTGTCGAAATAATTTTTGAGGCAGAGGGGTCCGCGACCTCTCTGTGACGCGGAGAGAAAAAATATCACTTCTAAGGAACAGGTCTAGTACTGGTTGTATGTCTGACTTTTTGTTCCTCATTTTCTAACCCCAATTCCCCTAAATTCGATTATCTTTCTCAATTTCTCTTTAGATTCAGATACGCAATACATGTACACAAGAATCTAATCAAACCCAACTCTTAGATCGACATGATTTCCTCAAGAACTCCTCAATCTCATCTAAACTCAAGAACGAAAGCCAATTTCATGAACACAATTCAAGAACATCAACCTTCAACTTTCTAGAATGAATTCACTACAACAAATATGATATATAGCTATAAAATTATTAGCTACGACATCAAATTCGTCACTAATTATTCACTTTTATTGACAAAATTTACTTTTCGTGCTTAAATATATGAGACACATACTTTTAGTGACGAAACATAGAAATCCGTAGCAATTTTTTGTCCAGTAAAGTTTCCCACCAAAAAATGAATTGGCGCCATTTGTTAAGTAGTGTTAGTCACGAATTTAAAGTTATCAGTGACACATTATTTCATCACTAATAATGTATCTAATTCATGAAAAATTATTTTTTGTCTTAAAATTTGTTAATTTTTTGACCAAAAAAAAATTCATCTAAAAAAATATGTTGTTACAATATCGACAAATTAGAGTTCGTAGTTAAATATTATAAGTTTTAGCTATTAAAATTTAGATTTAATTATGACATTTATTTTCGTCACTAATAATATAAATAATTGGTAACAAAGATTTTATTGATACGAAAATTTGCACAAAATTTGCACAAAACAATTGTCACAAAATATGTAAGGTGTTAAATAGCGACGACTTAAAATTTGCAGTGAATAATTCAACTATTTGATACGAAAAAAATTCATAGCTGAAAACAATTTTTTTGGCTACAATTGTTCATAATTCCAAGTGACAGCTTACAAAAAGAATAATACAAGTGATTCATAAGAAATAGACAGAGTCTATTCGTTAATTGGCGAGGGAAAATATTAAAACTAACAAATTCGGTTGATTTTGTAAAAATAAAAAAGTTCAATTCATCAATTTTCTTAAATTATGCAATTATAAAATGCATCATTTGAAATATACCATCCAGGTTATCAGTACCGTGAGTGGGTTACGGTTCTACCACTATATTGCTAATATTTGTTGGTTTAACACTTTTGTTTTTTATTGGATACACTTTCATCGATAAAGACGATAGAAAAAATAATTTCTCAACTCTTGGTGCTAATTTCGGAGCGTGTCTATTGATTTGTGATTGGTAAACTGCATAGACTAAGTCTATTTATTTGCTTCTACCTAAAAATATGTACATGTTTAATAGCAATTCCACATACATATGTAGAGCAACTATACAGAGATAACATCGACTTACAAACTTAGACTTGCAAAGGTGTGAAATATTTCATTAATTTCTATTAACTTTTTCCATCAGTGTGAAAATTAAAATAAACTAAAAAATGAAAGCACAAATGAAAGAAATGAACCAACTAGGATTTCAAATATATTATGATGAAGTACTATAGTTATGGGTATCGATGTTTTTTCAAAACAAATGATTTACTTATCGAATTAAACTGATTATTCGATTTTTTTTAATAAAATCAAAAGTTTAATTTTATATAAATTTATAATTGTACTGAATAATTTATAAAATTTATAAAAATAAATATATAAAATGACAGAATCGTACTGAATATATTTAAAGATATTTTAAAAAATATACTGTTTAATTAAAATATAGTCTACATTTTATTAAATTGTGTGTGGTAAATTTCTTGCATTTGTGTATGTGTATAAATAATCATATAATATATTAATTCTACAGAAGTTAAATTTGAAAGAAGTGAATGAAGTTAAAAATAAAATAAAAATGACAGACAAGAGAGAGTTGATCGGATGGTAAGCACTCCTCACTTTCAACCTTAAGGTTGTGAGTTCGAGTCCCCAATAAAGCATAATGTGGGAGCCCCTCCTCGGGGAGGGGTTAAAAAATATTGATATGGGAGATAAATAAGAGCATTAACCTTTTTTATAAATATAAATTTATCCCTAATTAATACATTTAAGAACAAAATAACTTTTTTTATATAAAATATAGTCATTACTGACGAAATTAGATTTTGTTCAACTACGAAATACATATAACTTTAGAGACAATTGATGTCGTCACTGAGTGAAGTAAAATAATTAGCGACGATATAATTTTGTCGGTAGTAATAACCTTTTTAGTGACAAAGCATACTATTAACTGCAAAAAAATATACTTTTTACGACAAATAAATGTGTCACAAATGTTTAAGCATTTGGGGACGATTTTTCTTTTTATAGTTAAATAATACTTTTAGCGACAAAGCACTAAATCGTATTTGTATACTTTTAGCGAAACACATTTAGTGACGACTGAATGACGAATTATTTTTCGTCTCAGAAGATTTTTAGTGAAGAAATATGATTTATAAATGACGAAATTATTTGTCTCTGATAATTCATTTTTTTGTAGTGATTTAACGCTAAAATTAACATGATTGGCCTGTGGGTGAACAAACCCAACACTATGGAAGCTTACATACCTCTTAGGGATAAAACTCATGGCGAAAATCTGCAACAAAACTCAAGAATTTCGACGAACGCCTTGATCTTTTACTCTTTTCTCTTCTTTTCTCTTCTTGAACTCTCAACTAAAATCCTAGGCGTATATTAGGATTATAAAACTGAACCTAATATGATTAGACCCTTAAAACCTTACTAAAAATGAATTAAATCTTATTTGGTTAGGAAAAGACCAAAATACCCCTCACTATTTTCGAGTAACTTTCCTTAACTGCACAGCTTAACTTCAAAAGGGCATATCTCAGTCATCCGAACTTGAAACTTAGCAAACTGGAAAGATAATTCAAAGAACTTTCATTAGATATCTTGTAGCCCACCTAACTCATCCTGTACTAAGAGGTATGTCCATTTTAAGTTGACCCAAAACTCATAACATAAGCGTAACTTGCAAAATTTCAGTTTGTGCTTTTTCCAATTTAGTTCTTTTTGGAACTCAAGGTGCTAAATCTAGTGACCTTAACACTCAAGAAATATTAATTTCCTCGATAAAATCCCACTCACAACGAAGGATGGTTCAAGTCTTAGCTCAAAAAATTTCTGGGGTGTTGCAGTTCAAGCCATTTTTATATGTGTTCATGATGGTATTCATAGATGACATTTTGGTGTATTCAAGATCGGAAGAGGACCATGCTAATCACTTGCAGCAGGTTTTAGAAATTCTTTGTGATCGTAAGTTGTATGTAAAGTTCTCTAAATGTGAGTTTTGGTTGGAATCTGTGGCATTCTTAGGTCATATTATATCTGATGAAGGAATAAGGTTTGATAACTAGAAGATAGAACTGGTGAAGAACTGGCCAAGACATACAACTCCTATAGAGGTTCGTAGTTTTCTTAGATTGGCAGGTTATTATAGGATGTTCGTTGAAGGATTTTCTTCCATTTCAGAACCCTTAACAAAGCAAACACACAAAGTAAATAAGTTTCAATGGAGCGATGCATGTAAAAGAAGCTTCCAAGTGTTGAAGAATAAATTTACTTCCTCACCTATATTGGTACTTGCAGAGGGGACGGAAGGGTATGCAGTGTATTGTGATGCTTCGGGAGTGGGATTAGAATTTGTATTGATGCAACATGGAAAATTAATAGATTATGCCTCAAGGCCGTTGCGGCCACATGAGAAAATTATCCAACCCATGATCTTGAGTTAGCAGCAGTTGTATTTGCTTTGAAGATATGGTTCCACTACTTGTATGGAGTTCATGTTGACATATATACTGATAACAAGAGTTTTCAATATATCTTTAAGCAAAAGGACCTAAATCTGAGGCAGAGAAGTTGGCTTGATCTTTTAAAAGATTATGACATTTATATGTTGTATCATCCTAGGAAAGCAAATGTAGTAGCTGATGCATTAAGTCGTAAACAATTGCAAGCACATATAGGCAGCCCGTGGCAAAACAAGGAATAACTAAGGGTCTATACCACCTAGCTAGCTTAGGGGTTCGCCTTCTTGAGTCTCTGGATGAATTGGTTATCGTGCAGAATGCGGCAGAATCTTCATTAGTGGCTGAAGTGAAAGAGAAGCAGTATAAGAACCCTATTCTATCACAAATTAAAGAGAATGTACAGAAAGATATGAAAAAAGCATTTGAGCTTACGAAAGATGAAGTACTGTCATAACCTAGGGGTACCCGCTAGATGTAACATGGCGTACAAGACCCCGAGAGGCCTCATACAAGCCACTTAGCTTTCATAGTCAAGCTAATAGAAGTCGACGAGATTTAAAACATTTTCAACACAATCAAAGTTTTTCATTTCAAAGCAGAAGAGTAATAACTTGTCTAAAATACCATCTAATACAATAGAATCTCGGGACACAACTCGTACAACAATCTTCAAAACTAAAATGAAAAGAACATAAGAAAAGTAGTGGCCAAATCCTTGGATGCTATGAGGACTCACCAATATTCAACCTTGCCTTTACTATAGATCCTAGCCACGAGGATGAGAATCGGGAATGTCGGATCCTACATTTGGATAAGAAATGTAAGCAAGGCTATGCGTTAGTACAATAATATACTAAATATGATAACTTGCATAAACATAACATAAACATTAGACAACCTAAGTCATAAAGCATAACCAATGCACATAATGGATCATCAGAACATGTGAGGAGTACTTCTTGAAGTAACCTCAATTCATCCTTAGTCAAGACTTGGGTAACCGCCTCTGGTCTTACTCATCATGGAAGGCAAACTCACGCAACAATCCAAGCTTGTCATTCATCATAACATATTTCATATTATAGCTTAACTGTAAAAGATCATGGGCAATCGCCTTTTGTGCTTCTTACTTTGGGATCATGGGTAATCGCCTCTTGTCCCATTAACATTTAGGATCATGGGTAGTCGCCTCTTGTCCAACTTACATTATAGGAACGTGGGTAGTCACCTCTTGTTTAATTTTCAAGGAATAAGGGAAATCATTTCTTATTCTATTATAAGGAATTTAGGTAATCGCCTCTTATCCTTCTTACTTAGAGTTCATGGGTAATCGCCTCTAGCCTCATAAATTTCATAGTTCTTAACATAGATTCATTTTAGGTGATAAATCCTTTCAACCTAGAATCATTCAATGTGAGAAAGCCTTTCACATTCATACATAATAAATCGTGTGGGAAAGTCCCTTCCACAACAATCACATCAATAATAAACAATTAATACATAAGCATCACTCTCAAGCAATTCTTATCATAAATCATCACATATGCTTCAATCTCAAAGAAATTCATATTGTATCTTACAAATCCTATAAGAATACACCTAAATCCATAAATTCTCCTTTAATAGCATAAAATCCATTTTTTCATCAAATTTTTCATAAAATCATTGTTAGGCATGGGTACATTGAAATTCATTATAAAGAATGGAATCCTCTCAACTCATGCAGAAAATTCATAATTCAATCAATTGAATCAACATTCACAAAGACCCATAACTTTAGAAGAAAACCCTAACTCAATTTAGGGAATTACTACTTTTAATGGGAGAACTTAGGGACTCAATGGATGCAAGGATTCCATGGATGAAAAGCTATCATACCTTGCTATCTAAGCCCACAAACAATTGGAGAATGGAGACTTGACCTTGAGCCCTAGCTTCAACCCTTCTTCTTCTTCAATTTCTAGAGAGAGAAATATTTTGGAGAGGAAGAACTTTGGTCTTCTTTTGGGTTTTTTGAAAAATGACTTGAATGGGTTGAATTTTGGGTTTAAATCAGTTATATAATGGTCCTAGGCATGGGTAAAAGGACATAGTATTGTTTTAAAGAAATTTGGAAAAGACCCAACTACCACTTAACTTAAAACTGATGCAACATTCTCACGCCTGGCTCCACGAGCCGTCAAGGACATCACGGCCCGTTGTGGCAGATGTGGTCCTTGACCACTGGCTTGGCAAGCCACCCCCAAATGTCCCCCTTTCACCACGACAAATTCCACGAGCCGTCTAGTGGCTCGTGTAGAGGGTCTGCCTCAGAGGGCACACTGCCTAGTCCATCACGGGCACCACCATAAGCCGTGGTTCCCTTCACGAGGTGTCTAAAGGCTCAAGGAAGGAGAGCCCATCTTGGCCACCCACTGTGAAGGTCCACGAGCATCACTACGAGTCATGGTGTCCTTCACGGCCCGTGAGGGGCTCCATGAAGTGTCACGACCTAGGGGTAGCCCCTAGATGTAACAAGGCACATAGAACCCTGAAATGGCACCATGTAAGCCACTTAGCATACCAAAACATAACCATAGAACAATAAAAAGTAAAAATGCATTTCAAGTCCAAAATTTCAATAAAGGAAAGCGGAAGTCTAGACTTGACTCAATATAGCCATGTATTACAATACTTCAATCAAATAGGGACACAACCCATACAACATAATCTGAAAAGGGAATATAAGAATGAAACTACTAAGTGAAAATATTCGTCCTCGAATCATGAGGACTCACCAACAAGCTAGGAGAAATGAGCCAATCAAAGCTTTAGCCACTATAAGGACCACCTTGAGAACCGGACCCTACACTTGGGGAAAAATATAGGAAAAGCATGGGTTAGTACAAAAATGCACTAAGTATGATAGCCACGCATAAAACCATGAAAACATGCAAAAATGAACATTTTAGTTGAATGCATGTAATTTAGTAAGTTAAAGCATCATTTTTTAAAGATAATGGAAACGCAAAAGTCATAAGCATATTCATCACATAGATCATCATATCATAAGAGAAACATACCATGAATACCCTCAAAGCATACTTGTGCAATGCATGAATAAGATCCCATAATCTCACCCATACTAAATAAAGCTTCTTGAGTAGCTATAGTCCATAATTCATATTCTTGTTCATATTGTTATCATCGTGGGAATAAGCTTTAACCAACATAGACCATGTGAGCTTAACATGGAATCCGATGTTACCCACACCGAAAAGGGTTACTCTACTTTCCTAAGGTAGAACCATACTCTTAGCTTAGGTGGATCCAATAGCCAAGTAACCTATGGGGGCACGTAGTTTATGGAATAAGGAGATTGATACTAGAAATTCGGACTCAACTAAGGTAGAAGGTCTCCATCTCAAGAGATACATTCTTTGGGAACCCGAACTCAACTATGGTAGAAGGTCCCATTGGGAAGCCTGACTCAACTAGTGTAAAACCTTCCATCTCATATTCAATATTCACTCAGTGCTAAGCATTACTTCCCACAGATTACATATTAAGTCTTTAATTAAGTTCATATTTATGGAAGAATGCCTTGACACTTAATCCAACATAATTCATAAGATAGCTCATAGATTCAATAGGTAAGAATAATTTTTCAACCTTAGAATCATTATATTGTGAGAAAAACTTTCACATCACATCATATTCATACATAAGTGTGTATAAGACGATAACCTTTCAATCAACACAACAACTAGATCTTAAAAATATAATCACTTTACTCTCAAAGTGTTTCTAAAGCATATACATCAATCTCATAATCATGCATAATTCTCATACTTTACCCTTCAAGGATCAAGGATCACATTCAATTAACACATCTAGAATTACTACATTAGACATGAATAATAACATGAGTCAAATAACTCAATTACTACAAGCATAATCTCATAATATCCTTCTTTCATCAATTCACCCACATCACAAAGTCATAAATTGGGAATATGGTGATTTCATGGATTCTTGGGGATTTCAACATGAAAACCATAATAAATCATCAGATAAATCATAATATAAAGTAATTAAATCATTAGAATTATATTTGAAAGAAATCCATTACTTGGAGTAAAACCCTAGCTTTTGGGGAATTACTAGTTTTGAAATTGAATTTGGAGGGACTCCATGGATGAAAGATATCCATGGATGAAGGAATACCATACCTTAGCTATGAATCTCCAAAGAAATTGAGTAGGAAACCTTTCTCCTTCATACCCTAGATTCAACTTCCTTCTTCTTCTTCCTTGAGGCTTTAGACAGAGAATTTTTGGAGAGGATGAGTTCTTTTGGGATTTTAGAATAATGGCTTGGTTGACTTAATTTGGTGACTTAAAAACCTTATATAGTTAGTCTAATTTAGGGTAAAACGACGTCACTTAATATTAATTAAAATCGGGAATCCCCAAAAAGGCCCCTTAGTGTAACTGCCAAAGAGCAGTTTCAGGCCTCACCCACGACCCTCACTGATGGACCATGGGTGGACCCACGGCCCGTGCTGGTGAAGTGTGGATCGAGGTTCTGAGGCTTGATTTTGCAGGCTTGACCTACGGCCCCTCACCCACAAGGCGTGGCCTGACCCATGAGGCATAGGTCACCTCCGTGGGTCACTGTTTCAGGCTGATTTTTGGGGTCCTCCTTAAGGACCCATGGTCGTAACTTGACGTTCTAACATGAAACCCTATATTTTTCAGGTACGGGGAGGTACGTTTACGACTCTAACCCTCATGTTAAACTCTAGTTTAGCCTACTAGTTTCCGGAGTGTTACAATATCTCTCCCTTGGGATCATTCATCCTCGAATGACAATCTAGACACCTAACGAAAGTAAAGACTCAAAACTAGTAGCCCATCATGCATGAAACATCAAAATAATGCACAATTCAAAGGAGGAAACTCCATCTCCATCTCAAACATAATCAATGCAACACAAGGAGGTAGGAACTACATCTAACAACCCATTATGCATGAATCTCAATATTTCTCCTATTCAGAGGAGGAACTACCTTCTCCAACTAGAAGCATGTTTCACACTATATCATGGAGCCAATATGCAATTACTCTCAAAAGCATACTCAAGCATGTTCATCAATTCATCTCATGAAGTCAAATAGGAAACTCTCACTCAATGCACAACAACATGAGGAAAATCAATCACAAAAACTCATTTTCTTACTAAACATGAATTTCATCAAGAACATGCATAACATAAGGAAATAATGGAAAAATACATATAACACACATGACTTCCAAAACACTAAAACTCAAGAGGAACTATTTACCTCAAGCTTGAATAGGAGTAGAAGGAAAGAGATCAGGATATCGGGACTTCATATCGACCTCGGCCTCCCAAGTAGCAACCTCAACTAAGTGATTTCTCCATAAAACCTTCACGGAAGCTATTTCCTTATTTCTCTATCTCTTGACTTACCAGTCTAAGATCTCTACCGGAACCTGTTCACATGTAAGACTTTCGTCAGCTCCCAACCTTTCTAGGGAAATAATGAATGCCGGATCTCCAATACACTTCTTAAGCATAGATACATGAAATATCGGATGAATCGGGGTCAACTCATTTAGCAAATCCAACTTATAGGCAACTTTCGCAATACGCTTCAAAATTTTATATGGGCCTACATACCGGGGATTAAGTTTCCCTTTCTTGCCAAATCTCATCACACCCTTCATGGGTAAGATTTTTAAATAGACCCAATCATTAACTTCAAATCTAGATCCCTTCTTCTCACATCGTCAACCTCTCTCTAATAAGCCAAACTTTCTCAATGGCTTCATAAACTAGCTTGGGACCTATGAAAGCAATTTCACCTACCTCAAACAAACCAACCAAAGACCTACATCTCCTACCATACAAGGCTTCAAAGGGAGCCATACTGATACTTGAGTGATAGCTATTATTGTAGGCAAACTCTATTAATGGCAAGTGGTCATCCCAATTACCTTTTAAATCTATAACACATTCCCTCAACATATCCTCTAATGTTTGGATGGTACGCTCCGCTTGCCCATCGGTTTGGGGATGAAAAGTCATAACCTTAGTACCAAGCCTTTTTTGGAATGACTTCCAAAAGTGAGAAGTAAATTGAGTATCCCGATCTGAAATAATAGATAAAGGAACCCCATACAACTTCACTATTTTTATTATATACAACTTGGCATAGTCTTCCGTCGAAAAAGAAACCTTGACGGGAATAAAGTGGGCTGATTTGGTCATCCGATCTATAATGACTCAAATAGAATCGTGTTGCCTTCAGGTGCGAGGCAAACCCACAATAAAGTCCATACTTACATCTTCCCAGTTCCAAGTGGGAATACTTATATCTTGGGACAAGACTCTCGGCCTTTGATGCTCAACCTTAACTTGTTGACAATTAAGATATTTGGCTACAAATCCTGCAATATCTTTCTTCATATCGTTCCATGAATAGACTTCCCATAGATCACGATACATCTTGGTGGTTTCCGGATGAATAGAATACCGAGAACTATGAGCTTCCTATAAAATTTGCTCCCTCAAACCATCAACATCCGGAATACATAACTGACCTTGGTACCTAAGCACCCCATCTCACCCTTGGTAGAAAGCCTCAACGGACTTCTTGAGTACCGACTTTTTCAACTCAACTAATATAAGATCAAGGCCTGTTTAGACTTCACATCCATCACAAAGGACGATTCAGAACCATTATGGACCATGACACCACCCTTGGTGGAATCCACTAGTTGGACACCTAGTCAGGCCAATCTATGCACCTCGTGAACCAATTCTTTCTTTTCATCCTCTACATGAGCCACACTACCCAAGGACAATCTACTAAGTGCATCCGTTACCACGTTAGCTTTTCTGGGCTGATAAAGGAGACTCATGTCATAATCCTTTAATAATTCTAACCACCTTTGTTAACGACGATTCAAGTCCTTTTGACTAAACACATATTGAAGACTATTGTGATCAGTGAAGACATCCATATTTTTAAGGCAAACACAACCGCCGCTAATTCAAGATTATGGGTCGGATAATTCTTCTCATGGACTTTGAGTTGCCTTGAAGCATAGGCAATCACTTTACTTTTTTGCATGAGGACACATCCCAACCCCACTCTAGAGGCATCACAGTATACCATAAAACCATATGTACCCTCTGGTAAGGTCAACACCGGAGTGGAGGTGAGTCTATCTTTCAACTCTTGGAAACTTTTCTCACAAACTTAGCTTTCTATTGAGTCAAAGCTGTCAAAGGAGAAACAATGGAAGAAAATCCCTCAACAAACCTTCTATAGTAACCGGTGAAACCCTAAAAGCTCCTAATGTCGGAAGGAGATAGAGGTCTAGGCCAACTCTTGACCGCATCCGTCTTCTTAGGATCTATCTCAATTCCCTTGCTTGACACAATATGACCTAGGAAAGCTATGGACCTTAACAAAAATTCACACTTGCTAAACTTTGCAAAAAGATGTTGTTCCTTAAGAACTTGCAACACAATTATCAAATGGTCCACATGTTCATTCTCACTCCTTGAATAGATCAAAATATCATCGATAAACACAATCATAAACATGTCTAGGTATTGCCTAAAGACTCTATTCATCAAGTCCATAAACGTCGCCGGAGCATTATTCAACCCAAACGACATTACTAGAAATTCATAATGACCATATCGTGTTCAAAAGGTCGTCTTGGGAATATCAACCCCTGTCACCATCAATTGGTGATATCCCGAACGAAAATCAATCTTAGAGAAATAACTAGCCCCTTGAAGTTGATCAAACAAATCATCAATTCTCGGGAGAGGATATTTGTTCTTGATGGTCACTTTATTCAATTGACAATAATCGATGCACATTCTAAGAGACCCATCTTTCTTTCTAACAAATAACACAGAAGCACCCCATGGTGAGATACTCGGTCGGATAAAACCCTTATCTAACAAATCCTTTAGTTTCTCCTTCAACTCTTTTAACTCTTCCAGAGCCATTCTATAAGGAGGAATGGAGATAGGTTGCGTATCCGGTAAAAGGTCAATACCAAAATCTATTTCTCGCTCGGGAAAAATACCGGGTAAATCATCGGGGAAAAATTCTGAAAACTCATTCACTACCGGAACCAACTCAAGAGAAGGGGTTTCAGATTCAACATCCCTCACCCTAACAATATGGTAAATACACCCTTTGGAGATCATCTTCCTAGCTTTAAGATAAGACACAAACTGACCTTTAGGCATAGAATTTACCCCCGTCCACTCTAAGACAGGCTCATTTGGAAATTGGAATCTAACCACCCGAGTCTTACAATCGATAGAGGCATAACATGCATGCACCTAATCCATACACAAAATCACATCAGAGTCTAACATGTCTAACTCTACCAAATCCACCAAAGTAACTCTATGGGATAAGGAAATGGGACAACTTCTATAAACCCTCTTAGCCTCCACAGAATCACCAATTGGAGTAGAGACCGAAAAAGGTTCTACTAACACTTCGGGGAACATATCAAACTTCATTGCCACATAAGGTGTCACAAAGGACAAAGTAGCACCGGGATCTAACACGGCATACACATCAATAGAAAATACTTTTAACATACCGTTCACCACATCCGGGGAGCTCTCTTGGTCACCTCGGGATTAAAGAGCATAAAAACGATTTTGCTTTGGGGCATTGAAGTTTTAACTGCTAGGAGGAGCTTGCTTATCTTCTCTCCCCTTAACCTTGAGCATCAAACAATCTCTCATCTTGTGCCCACTCCTTCCACAACCATAGCAACCATCCATGCCAACTAGGCACTTACCATCATGTTTTCTCCCACATTTTGCACAATTAGGCCTAGCCACATAAGAACCACCACTATTACCTCCTTGAGGTTTAGGGTTGGTAACCCTATCTTTGTTGACGCTTGGAGCACTAGAGAAGCCTTGGTTGGAAAACCTTTGCTTAAACCTTGGTCGACCATGTCCATCGGACCTAGCATTGGAGAAGTTCCCATCACCGGTTCTAGTGCTTTTCAGCTCTCTATTCTTTTCCTTAAGTTTGGATTCCTTAATTTGTTGAGCATACACCATAAGCCTCGAGATATCCATGTTATGGAGGAGCATTGCCGTACGACACTCTTTTTTAACCAAGTCAGACACATCCGACATAAACCTACTCATCTTAGCCCTTGAGTCCGCCACCATGCTTGGAGCATATTTGGATAGTTGGGTGAACTTTAGAGCATACTCCTTAACACTCATACTTCCTTGATGAAGGTTGATAAACTCTTGTACCTTAGCCTCCCTTAACTGTAGGGGAAGAACCTATCAAGAAATGTCGTTTTAAACAATTCCCATTCTACCGGGCCCACTCCGATGGCTCTCTCACCCTTCCACTGATCATACCAAAATTGAGCCACATGTTTTAGTTAGTAGGCGGCTAACTCCTCCTTCTCTTCCGAAGACACCCCCATAATAGCAAGAACATTATAAACCTCATTGATAAACCTTTGGGGATCCTCTTCCACTTTAGATCCATAAAATTCAGGAGGGTTCATTCGAGCAAAATCTCTAACCCTTGAACCAGCCGAATTCACATTAGGATTCACCAGAGCTACAACTTCTCTATTGGCTTGAGCCGTCACGGCTTCAGCCAACATTTAGAAAGTAGACCTAAACTCCGCATGGGTCACATTCTCAACCACGGGGTCAACCGGAGCTTGATTAGCTTGAGGAGGAGCTTCTTCATTCACATTGTCACCCTCCACTCTTCTAGCATTAGCCCTTCATGTATTCATGTCCTGAATACACAAGAGAAGGATTAGGAGAGGGACTTTATAGAGCTAAACTCTAAGGTACGACTTAAGAGTAATAAAAGAAGTGAAATTTCCTAAACATCTTATAGCCTTTCATTCATAAGTGTGGCGCGCTTCACACTCATGAACAAGAATCTACTAGACGTGGCTTATGAGACATCATCCTAGAATCATTCTAAACCTTGTGCTCTGATTACCAAGTGTGTCACGACCTAGGGGTACCCCCTAGATGTAACAAGGCACATAGAACCCCGAAAGTGCAACATGTACGCCACTTAGCATACCAAAACATAAGCATAGAATAATAAATAGTAAAAACACATTTCAAGTCCAAAATTTTCATAAAGGAAAGCGAAAGTCTAGACTTGTCTCAATATAGCCATCTATTACAATAATTGAATCAAATAGGGACACAACCATACAACATAATCCGAAAACGGAATACAAGAATGAAACTACTAAGTGAAAATATCCATCCTCGAATCATGAGGACTCACCAACAAGCTAGGAGAAATGAGCCAATCAAAGCTTTAGCCACTATGAGGACCACTTTGAGATCCAGACCCTACACTTGAGGAAAAATGTAGGAAAAGCATGGGTTAGTACAAAAATGCACCAAGTATGATAGGCATGCATAAAACCATGAAAACATGCAAAAAGGGACATTTTAGTTGAATGCATGCAATTTACTAAGTCAAAGCATCATTTTTTTAAAAGATAATGGAAATGCATAAGTCATAAGCATACTCATCACCTAGATCATCATATCATAAGAGAAACATACCATGAATACCCTTAAAGCATACTTGTGTAATGCATGAATAAGATCCCATAATCTCACCCATACTAAATAAAGCTTCTTGTGTAGCTATAGTCCATAATTCATATTCTTGTTCATATTTTTATCATCGTGGGAATAAGCTTTAACCAACATAGACCATGTGAGCTTAACATGGAATCCGGTGTTACCCACACCGCAAAGGGTTGCTCTACTTGCCTAAGGTAGAACCATACTCTTAGCTTAGGTGGATCCAATAGCCAAGTAACCTACGGGGGCACCTAGTTTATGGGATAAGGAGATTTCTACTAGAAACTTGAACTCAACTAAGGTAGAATGTCTCCATCTCATGAGATACATACTTTGGGAATCCGGACTCAACTAGGGTAGAAGGTCCCATTGGGAAGCCGGACTTAACTAGTGTAAAAGCCTCCATCTCATATTCAATATCCACTCGGTGCTAAGCATTACTTCCCACAGATTACGTATTAAGTCTTGACTTAAGTTCATATTTATGGAAGAATTCCTTGACACTCAATCCAACATAATTCATAAGATAGCTCATAGATTTAATAGGTGAGAATAGCCTTTCAACATTAGAATCATCATATGGTGAGAAAACCTTTCACATCACATCATATTCATACATAAGTGTGTATAAGAGGATAATCTTTCAATCAACACAACAACTAGATCATAATCATAATCACTTTACTCTAAAAATATTCCTAAAGCATATACATCAATCTCATAATCATGCATAATTCTCATACTTTACCCTTCAAGGATCAAGGATCACATTCAATTAACACGTCTAGAATTACTACATTAAAACTGGATAATAACATGATTCAAATAACTCAATTACTACAAGCATAATCTCATAATATCCTTCTTTCATCAATTCACCCACATCACAAAGTCATAAATTGGAAATATGGGGATTTCATGGATTATTGAGGATTTCAACATGAAAACCATAAATTATCAATTTAATCATAATATAATGTAATTAAATCATTAGAATCATTTTTGAAAGGAATCCATGACTTGAAGTAAGACCCTAACTTTTGGGGAATTACTAGTTTTAAAATTAAATTTGGAGGGACTCCATGGATGAAGGACTACCATACCTTAGCTATGAATCTCCAAAGAAATTGAGTAGGAAACATTGCTCCTTCAAACCCTAGCTTCAAATTCCTTCTTCTTCTTTCTTAAGGTTTTAGAGAGAGAATTTTTGTAGAGGATAAGTTCTTTTGGGATTTTAAAATAATGGCTGGGATGACTTAATTTGGTGACTTAAAAACCATAATAGTTAGTCTAATTTAGTGTAAAACGATGTCACTTAATATTAATTAAAACCCGGAATCCCCAAAAGGCCCTTAAGTGTAACTGCCAAAGAGCAGTTTCAGGCCTCACCCACGACCCTCACTGACGGACCATGGGTGGACCCATGGCCTGTGCTGGTGAAGCGTGGGTCGAGGTTCTGAGGCTTGATTTTGCAGGATTGACCTACAGCCCCTCACCCACGAGGCGTGGCCAGACCAACGAGGCGTGGCCTGACCCACAAGGCGTGGGTCACTGTTTCAAGCAGATTTTTGGGGTCCTCCTCAAGAACCCATGGTTTGCCCTTGGGGGTCGTACCTTGTTGTTCTAACATGAAACCCTATTTTTTTTGGTACGGGGAGGTACATTTACGACTCTTACCCTCATGTTGCCCTCTAGTTTATCCTGCTACTTTCTGGATTGTTACATGAAGGGTGCCTTGGCTCTGTGGAGGGCTAGTGACCTCCCACTTGACTCTTTTCTTATCCCACTAAATTCCGAGGTGTTACAAGTACTCCAATGCCAAAAAAGATTGTGTGTACCCATTATCGATGTACTAAGAAAGAGGATTATGACAGAAGCACATCATTCAAGATATTTTATCCATCCGGGGCAAACTAAAATGTATCATGTCTTGAAAGAAGTGTATTGGTGGGGTGACATGGAGAAGAACATTGCAGATTGTGGCTCAATGTCCAAATTGTCAACAAGTAAAAGTAGAGAATCAAAAGCCCGGAGGTTATATGCATTCTATAGAACTTCCAATTTGGAAGTGGGACATGATCAACATAGATTTTGTCACTGGTTTGCCTCGTTCATTTCTGAATTTTTATTCTATATGGGTAATTATTGATAGACTAACCAAATTAGCGCACTTCTTGCCGGTCAAGACCACTTATACAGTTGAAGAGTATGCAATGTTTTATATTAAAGAGATAGTTCGTCTACATGGAGTGCTAGTCTCTATTATATCTGATAGGGGAGATCAATTCACTACAAATTTTTGGAAGTCATTTCAGAAGAGTTTGGGAATACAAATGAATTTAAGTACAACCTTTCACCCTCAAACAGATGGTCATGCAGAACATACAATTCAAATACTTGAGGATATGCTGCGAGCTTGTATATTAGACTTCAAAGGTAGTTGGGATTATCATTTGCCGGTGATCGAGTTTGCATACAACAATATCTACCATTCAAGTATTAAAATGGCAGCTTATGAAGCTTTATATGGTAGAAAATGTAGATCACCAATCGGCTGGTTTGAAGTGGGTGAAACTGCCTTATTTGGGCCAGATCTTTTTCATCAAGCTATGGATAAAGTTAAGGTGATACAACAACGTCTAGCAACAGCTCAAAGTCGACACAGATCATATGCAGATGTTATAAGAAGAGGACTAGAGTTTTCTGTAGGGGATTGGGTGTTCTTGAAGGTGTCTCCAATGAAAGGGGTAATGAGGTTTGGTAAAAAGGGGAAGTTGAGTCCCCGCTATATAGGGCCATATAATATTATTCTAAGAGTTATCCAAGTAGCCTATGAGTTAGAACTACCACAAGGGCTTTCAACAGTTCATCCGGTGTTTCACGTCTCAATGCTTCGGAAGTGTATAGGTGACCCATCTTGTATTACTCCTACTGAAGAGGTACAAGTTACGGGAGATCTCAGTTATGAAGAAGTACCTATTGCTATTCTAGATAGACAAGTTAAGAAGTTAAGAAATAAAGAAGTAGCTTTTGTAAAAGTATTGTGGAGAAACAAACAAGTAGAAGAACTTACATGGGAAGCGGAAGAAGCAATGAAATTGAAGTATCCTCATCTCTTCCGGACCGATGAGAAAGATAAAAATGTTGAGTTGAGGGATTGACAAGTAAGTACAAGTTAATCTTTATTATGGATTAATAGTAGTACGTAACTTAGGCTTGAACTTGTTTGGGCTTGATAACCATGCTAACATTCGAGGACTAATGTTCTTAGGAGGGGAGGATGTAACACCCTTATTACGTATATGCTAGTTCTATTCATGTGATACTTGACATAGCCGTATCATAGAGGAGAGGGATCATGTCTCTTATATAATTAGTGTTGGTTTAAACTTGCTTGGAAGGTGATGTGATGCCTTGCATGTTTCAGCATGTGTACTCCAAGTTAACCCCGACGGAAGTATTTAAACTCGAGATAGTAAGGTGGAAACTGAGTTTAAAGCTCAAATTTAAGTGCAAAATTAAGGTAAATAGATTAATACTGAGAGAATGGAACAAAATGGTGAGGTGCTTGCTTGGCTTAATTAAGCTACTAGGTTCATCACCTACTTGAGCTATATGGATCAAGTTAAAGGGCCCAAGGTTAATGGATCAGATTTAGGCCTATGTTAATGGACTCACTTGAGGCACAAACTAAGTTAAATGAAATGAAAATAAAATTAAAACCCAACAACAAAATTTGTCAAGGCCCAATGTAAGTTATGCCCAACTAAGGAAAAGGGCAAGTGGGTGAATCACCTACTTTGACCTTTTGAGCAACTTGATGTACATAAGCAGGTGCAACACCTACTTCACCAATTAGATGCTGAAAATGAAGCTAAAAAGAAGGAAGTTCTAGAGGATATTTTTAAGGGTCAAGAAAGCTCAATATAAGATAAGTATTGGCTGCTATTTCCACTCCTTTTAACACATAAAATTGAGAATTAACTCAAGCTCTCTCTCTCTCTTTTCTCTTAAGGATTAAAATAGCAAACTTAAAATTTCTTAGAGGATTCTTGAAGAAAACCACATCTTTGCAAGACAAGGAAGTGAAAGACACCTATGGATTTAGCTTAATTCTCCTATGGATCATTAGGAAAACATGTTATTTATGCTCAAGTTTAAGTACAAAGGCAAAAAAATTCTACAAGATACTGCTCACTTTCCTTGATTATTAATATACTTTTCTCTTCTTCTTTGGTTTAAGTGTGAAGATAAGTTGAAGTTCTTGAAGATTACAAGTTAAAAGGAAAAGTTGCATAAATTGAGGTAAGGTGACTGCTCAATTTTTTGTCCTCCTTATGCATGAGTTCAGGTAAGGAATTATGGGTATGTTGTTATTAAGAACTCAAGCAATTGTGAGTTCAATATTTGGTAACTATGATAAAGAATATTTGGGGTTGTTTTTCTGTGTATTGTTGTTTGGCAGCTTGGGTAATCATTGGAAAGAATATATAAGGTATGTATTGGATAGAGAAGGAGGGTGTGGTGATACACATTTGTTTAAGGGTTGTATAAGCTCATTGTCCGTCAAAATTAGCTACTGTTTTACGAGGCCCACTGTGTGATAGCTGCTGATTTTAGTTTATCATGACTTATATTGTAGATTAACATCTAAAAGTAGAGGCTGAATTCTGATAGTTGTACTGGTCATAGAATAAGGTATGTAAGGCTATTCGATGTCATATTCCTTACCATGAAATCTTATATTTTCGATTGATATCAACGAAGTGAATTTCATAAGTTATATTCCTAGTAAAGGAAACATAGTGGCTGTGTACCATCTCCAAATTGCTAACAATATTTTCCCCCCTCTCCTTAGTGTGTAGAATTACTTCACTATATGTTCATTACTCTATACTTGTGTAATTATCCTCCTATGTGCTAGTATAGAAATGGTATTTGCAAAAGCAAGCTTGGTGAATTCTCTTCTTAGTCAATTGAAGTCAATTGTGTCATTTAAGCTCATAAGTAATGCATTGATGTTACATAGCTCCTTATGTCATTTTTACTGCCTTGAAGTTATTATTTTCTTGTCTTCTACTACTGGTCTGCAGTTCCAAATCTCAAAAATGATTATGACCACCAAACAACAATCTCAAAGATTAAAGAATCTAAGTGCAGCAATATGCATAATTATGGGTGGCAGCCCAAGGGCAAGAGCCTAGCATGGGTCGATCCCAATTGGTATAGATGGGTGGTAGCTCAGAGGCGAAATCCTAGCATGCGCTGAACCCAATTTGTATAGAAGGGTGGAAACATAGGGGTGAAAACCTAGCATGGGCCGATACTGATTTGTGTAATTACGAGGACAGCATCCCAGGGGTTAAAATGTCTAGCATGGGTCATCCTTTTCTACCAGTGATCAGCTGGTCATTTGTATCACATGCCCTACAAAGATTATAAAGTACAGAAAAGTAAATAAAAGAATGTAACATACACGATCCCACAAGAGTAAATAAAGGTGGTCTTCTGTTCTGATCTATGCACTCATATATTGATACTTGATTTCATTTGAGCCCTTGTTTTACATATGTTATTGCCTTACATATTCAGTACATTTTTTCGTAAAAACATCCCTCGCGGGGGAAACTCTATTTAATGTTGCAGGCACAGATACTCCAGCTAGTAGATCTCCTCAATAAGAGCACATGAAAAAAAAAAAACTACTTTTGGTGAGCTCCAGGTTTTATTCGGAGCTTTACTGAGTCCTTGGTAGATTCAATTTTGTATTGTATCGTAGTTAAGGGTAAGGCAGGATCTATCCCGACCTAATCTAAGTCTTTCTATCTTGTAGAGGCTTTGTAGACTAATGCATAACATTGAGTTATGGTTGGTTCCTTAAAACTTGTGGCCTCAACGGCCGAGTCATGTGTATACATCTTGTGCCTACCTATGTTGTTCTTTTATCATTGTAGCTTATTCGTATACTTGTTAGAGCTTCATGATTATCTTAGCTAAACGGAGGGTAGGTACATATTATATATGGGTTCTCTCGGGCCTTTACGACATGGGTGTCTGTCCATCTCAATGGGATTTGAGGAGTGACGGGGTGGAGTTGATGCACATACAATCTGAGGAACTAAAATTCGAACTTGAACTCGTTACCACCTACTTCTTCGCTTTGTCCTTAACACTCCCTGAGGAGGTTGCGGATGAGTAGCTAGGAGAGGAGCAACCTCCGCTGTGATTACAATGCCTTTGGCCTTCTTCAGGGGTACTGGACATCGTACAAGAAGCTTTGGTCTAGCCATATCTGTAGAACAACAACAATGAAACACATGCGGTTGAAAAGGGTTAGTGAAATAACAATTTCAAAAAGTTGTAGGAAAGCTCACCAAACCGCTCTGTGAGTCGCTGAGACCATTCGCTGAGTAATAGAAGACTCGCTGAAAGATACAGAACACAATCAAGGTACACAATTGATCCATTAACTTCTCATACACATGCTCATTCTAAATCATGAAATTAACACAAATTCCGAAATACCAACCTCAGATGCAAATAAGTAAACACTAAGGCAAAGAGGGAAGGATGGGCAACACTTTAGACTCCGATCACACATATGGACACCCATAAAATTAAACTAATAAAATAATCTAAGGTCTTACTGTAAGAGTGAAAGAGTCTAAAAGTTTAGAAGAAGGAGAGTATTTGAATTTAAAACGGTTGAAAGGCTTATGACCCTACAGTTCGCGCCTTGATCGGCCAGACCAACTTATGTCGTCGATCCACTTGGCGAATCACCGAGTGGACATCAGCTCGCCAAATAGGGTAGAACATCAGCCTATCAGTTGGTTTAAATGACGAACTTAATTGTGCTCGCCGAGTGAGCTATGAGCTTGCCAAATTGCCTTTTCCCCAAAAATTCAAATTTAAACCTGTACATCCAACAAACGTTATTCAAATAACAAAAAGTAAAACTTGGGTTACCTCACAAGAAGCACCTTATTTAACTTCGTGGCTCGATGTGGCCATGTATTCAAGCCTCATTCTTTGGATTTACTAACTTATCACTAGGAAGACCCCCTTTCAGTCTTGGATTTAAGTGAGCCGAGATTAGACCCATTTGAGTTTTGAGGTGGTTTATGCAAACCAATTATGAGGTCACTGTTTCATTTTGAGAATAGACGTCATCTTTCATCTCCTTGAGTACCTTGTTGATTACTTCCACCTTGTTCAGGATACGTGCAGGCATATCCTTAGTTCGAAAGTTTTCGGGATCAGCCTTTTGTTCTTTCTTCTTTGGACGTTCATACGAAGGCACATAGCGATCTTTATCACTATCTCTATCTCAAATTTATGCCAAGATCACGTCATTCTTGATCTCGATCTCTCCAACCATCATCATGATCTCTATTCACACCTTGATTTTCGCCCGGCCTTTGATAGCTAGGACTAGAACCCCCTGCTCGGTTTGACAAGAATTGTACCTCTTCGTTGTACATGGCCTCAAATTATGCCTAATCATGACTCACACCACTACTCGCGCCAACCGCATTCACAGCTTTAGAACCACTTCCCATGACATGTTTTTGTCAATAAGTCCATTTGGGTAATTATCTTGGCCATGTCTCATCACGTACTTTGTTCTTTTCCATTTGTTTGTTGGTCAGCCCGAGGTGTAGAGGAGATACCTCATCTTCCATTGTGTACCATGCACAATAAAAAAAATTCATCTTATCAAGACTTCGATAAAAATTGTGCAACATCACCTTGTCCGGCAACCCATGGGTAGGACATTGAAGAAGCGGCTTTTGGATTCTAAACCAAGTCTCATGGATGGTTTCACCATTAATTTGCTTGAAGTTCTGAATATTATCCCTCAAATTAACCATTTTCAAGGGAGGGAAGAATCTTTCATAAAACAATTATGTGGGCTCCTCCCAAAAAGTGATAGTTTCTCTTGGTAGTTCAATCAACCAATTCGTTGCTTGCCCCATTAGATAAAAGGGAAACAAACGGAGTTGGACTGACTCTTGAGTGATGTTCTTCAAGGAAACCGGTCGACACACATCCACGAAATCACGCATGTGATCATGAGGGTCCTCGTGAGAAATTCCTGAAAAGAGTCCTCATGAGCAAGTCCCTCAAACTTCTCGCCTTTTGGCTTGGCTTTTTCATCCAATTGTTCTGGAAGTTTAGGTGAGCTGGGTCGTGAGCTTCGATCCATTCGACGCATCACTGAATCATCTGTTGCTCACCAAGTTGTCTTGGTACTGTCACAACCCAGGGGTATCCCCTAGATGTAACAAGGCGTACAAGACCCAGAGAGGCCTCATACAAGCCACTTAGCTTTCATAACAAAAGATAATAGAAATGGGCGGGAATTAAAGATTTTCAACAACATCAAGTTTTCATATCAAAAGAGAACGTCTATTACACTTTGTCTCAGAACCATCTAAAACATGAATATCTTGGGACACAACCCATAAAACAATGTTCAAAACATAAAATGAAAGAACATAAGAGAAATGGTGGCCAAATCCTCGAATGCTATGAGGACTCACCAATCTTCAAATCTTTCTTCTACTAAGATCCTAGCCACGGGGATGAGAGTCGATATCGCCGGACCATACATTTGGATAAGAAATGTAGGCAAGAGTATGCGTTAGTACAAACATGTACTAAATATGATAGCTTGCATAAGCATCAACATAAGCATAAGTCAACATAAGACATAAACCATAAGCAACACAAGTTAACATCATCTTAGAACATACTTACGATACTTCCTTGAAGTAACCTTGTTTCATCATTCTATGCTTAACTTAATGTGAGAAGTAGTAAATTCTTAGTTATTTTTACTATCCATGGAAAAACACATCATCATGTCAATCCAATCTATCCAATCAAAGCTATCCATGAAATGGTGTTTTCTTACCAAGTCAAGTTATCCATGTAATGGTATTGGCTTACCAAGTCAAGCTATCCATGTAATGGTATTGGCTTACCAAGTCAAGCTATCCATGAAATGGTCTTGTCTTACCAAGTTAAACTATCCATGAAATAATCTTGTCTTACCATGTAAAGCTATCCATGAATGGTATCATCTTCCCAATTCAAGCTGTCCATTAAAAGGCATCTTCTTACCAATTAATGTTATTCATGAAGAGGTTCAACTAAGTAACCAATCCAAGCTAGATCTTATTAACATAACTCATAAATTTTTTGATTCATTTTAGGTGTGCGAGCCTTTCAACCTAGAATCATTCTATATGAGAAAGCCTTTAACATTCATACATTCATACTTACGCAATTAATGTGGGAACTATCCCTTTCACAACAGTTACATTAAAAATCAATAATAATACAAGGGTTTCACTCTCAAACCATTGTAATCTTAATTCATCATGTATACCTTAATCTAAAGACAATTCTCATCATAATTCATCATGTATGCTTCTATCTCATGAAATTCATAATGTATCTCATCAATCCTATAAGAATACATCTAAACCCGCAAATTCCCCTTTCATGGCATAAAATCCATTAACATCAATTTCATCTCTCTAGACATGGGTACATGTAAATTCATTCTAAAAACATGTAATCCTATCAATTCATGTATAAACAATCATAACCCAATCATTTGAATCAACATTCATCAAGACCCACAACATTAGAAGAAAACCCTAACTCAATTGGGGAATTTCTACCTTTCAATTAGGGAATCTTAAGGGGCTCCATGGATGAAAGAATTCCATGGATGAAAAGCCACCATACCTTAATTATAAAGCTCACAAATGCTTGAGGAATGGAGTCTTGACCTTGATCCTAGCTCCATGTAACAGCCCGTATTATGCATATGCTAGTTCTACTCATGTAATACTTGACAGTCTTATGGTATAGGTGAGGGACCATATTTCTTAGATGAGTAGTGTTGGTTTAAAATAGATTGGAAAGGTGTTGTTTGCCTTGCACGTTTCAACATGTATACTCCAAGTCAACCCGGACGAAAGCATTTAAACTCGAGATAGTAAGGTCGTATTTGAGCTTAAACTTAAAGGTGAAGTGTTAAGTTAAAGCAAAAGGAAGTAAGATTTTGAAAATGAAATAAAATAATTGAGTTGCTTGCTTGACTTAACAAAGCTAGTAGGTGACAAGTAGGTGCATCACCAACTTTGACTTATTGACCAGTCCAAAGGATCAAGTAGGTGCATCACCTACTTTGACTTATTGACCAGTCCAAAGGACCAAGTAGGTGCATCACCTACTTGAGCTATATGGATCTAGTTAAAAAGGCCAAGGTTTATGGATCAGATTTGGGCCTATGCTAATGGACTCACTTGAGGCCCAAACTAAGTTAAATAAAATGAAAATGAAATTAAAACCCAGCAGCCAAATCTACCAAGGCCCAATGTAAGTGAAGCCCAACAAAGGAAAAGGGCAAGTAGGTGAATCTCCTACTTTGACCTTTTGAGCAGCTTTACATAAGCAGGTGCATCACCTACTTGACCAATTAGTGGCTGAAAATGAATCTAAAAAGAAGGAGCTTCTAGAGGATATTCTTATGGTCAAGAAAGCTCATTATAAGATAAATATTGGCTGGTATTTCCACTCCTTTTAACACATAAATTGAGAATTAACTCCAACTCTCTCTCTCTCTCTCTCTTTTATCTAAAGAATCAAAACATCAGCCTTAAATTTCTTCTAGGGTTCTTGAAGAAACCCTCATCTTTGCAAGACAAGGTAAGTGAAAACACTTATGGATTTAGCTTAATTCTCCCATGGATGATTAGGAAAACATGTTATTCAAGCTCAAGTATAAGTACAAAGGAAGAATGTTTCCTCAAGCTACTGCTCACTTTCCTTGATTATTAAGATACTTTTCTCTTCTTCTTTGGTTTAAGTGTGAAGGGAAGTTGAAGTTCTTGAAGATTTCAAGTTAAAAGGGAAAGTTGCATAAATTGAGGTAAGGTGAGTGCTCATTTTTTAGTCCTCCTTATGCATGATTTTGGATAAAGAATTACATGTGTGTTGTTATTAAGAACTCAAGGGATGGTGAGTTCAGTATTTGGTTGCTATGACAAAGAGCATTTTGGACTGTTTTATGTGTATATGTGGGGACTGCATGGTTGATGTTGGGGAAAGGTGTGAATATTTTATATGGAAATATAGAAGGGGATAGTGATACACCACCAAAATAAATGTTGTGTAGGCTTACTGCTCACTCCACGTTGGTATGTGGATGTAATTCGAGGAGAAGTAATTGAACAACGCCCTTGGTAGGATAAATTATGGACCCGTTGTCGGGTAACCATTTTTGTGATGTTAAGTCAAATGTGTTGATTAGCTAATAATACTAGTTTTACTTATTTTATTGTAGATTAATAATCTGAAAGAAAGGAGGTTAATTCCTTGTAATATCTGAGTTATACAGCAAGATATGTAAGGCTACTAGACTCCATATTCTTTGGCATGAAATCTGATACTTGCGATTAATATCAATGAAGTGAATTTCCTAAGTTCTATTCCTAGTAAAGGAAACATAGTGGTAGCGTACATCTCCAAATAGCTAACAATATATCCCCACTCTCCTTTGTGTGTAGAATTACTTCATTAAATGTTCATTCCTCTACATTTTTATAATGATCCTCCTATGTGCGAGTATCGAAATAGTATTCACAAAAGCAAGCTTGGTGAATTCTCCTCTTAGTCAATTGAAATCAATTGTGTCATTTAAGCTCATAAGTAATGCATTGATGTTACATAGCTCCTTATGTCATTGTTACTGCCTTGAAGTATTATTTTCATGTCTTCTACTACTGCTCCGTAGTTCCAAATATCAATAATAATTATGACCACCAAAACAACAATCTCAAAGATTAAAGAATCTAAGTGAAGCAATCTGTATAATTATGGGTGGCAGCCTAGGGGCAACAGCCTAGCATGGGCTGATCCAATTGGTATAGGAGGGTGGAAGCTCAGGGGAGAAAGCCTAGCATGGGCCGATCCCAAACGGTATAGAACGGTCTCAGCTCAGGGGCGAAAGCCTAGCATGGGCCGATCCCAATTTGCGTGATTATGAGGACAGCATCCCAGGGGTTAAAATGCCTAGCATGGGTCATCCTCTTTTACCACTGATCAGCTGGTTAGTTGTATCACATGCCTTATAAAGACCATAACACACAGAAAAGTAAAGAAATGAATGAAACATACATGATCCCACAAGAGTAACAAAGGTGGTCTCCTATCTGATCTATGCACTTATATATAGATATTTGATATCATTTTAGCCTTGTTTTACATATATTATTGCCTTACATATTCAGTATATTTTTTTCGTACTAAGGTCCCTTACGGGGATGCTGCATTTTATGTTGTAGGCCCAGGTACTCCATTTAGTAGACCTCTTTAGTAGGTTCCAGCGCCACCAGCTCAGGGTCCTCCTCCCCGACTACTCAATAGGCTAAAAGCCGAGGGATTGAGGGCCATCCTTGAAGAAAAGAGGTTGTCCACAGACAGTGTAGTGGACAAGTACCCTAATGTGTGGGACACTCTCCGGTTTCATAGGTTTGAGCAGTTCACCAGGCCTCGAGGTGCCTACATCCCTACATGGGTCAGAGAGCTCTACACTGCCTATAATGATTTAGTGCCCAAAGAAAAGAACAAGGACAGTACCTTCAGACCAGTAGAGTCTGTGGTGGTCCGAGGGAGGACAGTCAGATGTGACAATAATGAAATAAACATTATATTTGACATGCCCATAGACTTTGAGCACGAGTACCAGAGGATGACGACTTCACAGACTCTGGATGACATAAAGAGTAGCTTGCTCCCCTCATTTCTGACACCACCCCGAGGTGGATTGAGGCAGGAGCTCCCATTGAGAAGAAGGACTTGAACATCGCCGCTAGGTATTGGTTCCGGTTCATTAGAAGCTCTATAATGCCTTCGCAGAATGAGTCCATCCTCTGCCACCTAAAGGCGGCCTGTCTCGGATAAATCATCTCCAAGAAGCGGCTCAACTTGGGACTCGTTATTGAGCAGGAGATGGCCATAAGGGCCAAAGAGTGTCAGACGTCCCTTCCTTTCGCAGTACTGGTTATAGTGCTATGTCGGCGCGCTGGAGTTCCTCGTGATGAGAAGAGGGACATAGAGGTAACTCCTACATCTTCCACCAATATCTGGTGCATAGAGGCCGAGTACACTCGGGATGAGGCGGATAGGAGGAGAGCGGCTCCGGTGGATGCATCCATATAGGTTTATGTTGAGACTATACCTGCAGAGGCATCTTTGCCTACTCCGGGTCTTCCGGTACACCCGCTTCGACTTCTTCCCAGGCTCCTGGTTCTTCTACTGCTTCCCAGCCCACTAGGATTACTCAAGCCATGATCCTCAAGATGGGGCACCTACATTATTCTGCCGATGTGTGGGCTACCGGTTAGAGGCCGAGGTGCCTTGAATGATTGAGCGAGCCATCTTAGCTACATTGACACCCCTCCAGACATCCATTGATTCTCTCGCGGCGATAGTAGATACTTCTGAGAGTAGACAGGGGTTTTCTTCTGAGGTGACGGCTTTAAAAGCCGAGGTTTCAGATTTGAGGAAGGATGTGGACTATCTGAAGTCCACAGACTTCACTTCTCTCTTTGAGTCAGCTGAGGCTCAGGATGTCCCGGCCAGTTCTGCGATGCCTCTGGTTACTACCATAGATGTACCTATGGATGATGTGGCTGCTGATTACTCAGAGGCGGAGATGGATGAGGAGCAACGTGATGAAAGAGAGGCTGTTGTGTATGATGATTTAACCGACTTGAAGGGTGCTATATTTGAGACTGCCCGACAGGCTTCTAGTAAAGCCAATGTTGATGTTGCACTGGGCACTGATGCCCAAGATCAGAATGTGACTCCGGGCACTAATGCCCCGACAGATGGAGTGACTGTGTAGACATGATTCTTTTTTACCTCCCTCTCTGTCGTTTTTATTGATATGTGATTATTTTTGTTGCTTTTGAGGACAACTTCTTTTTTTATTTGTGTTGGGGTGAGGTATTTATATACCTACCTCTTGTGTATATATTGGGTTTTGTGTTTTCAACTGTGTTTTGATCTTATCTTGTGGATGTTTGAGCTTATGGCTTCTTGTTATGAATGAAAATGGTTTTTTTTACCCATTTTCTTGTGAATTTCTTGTACAAATTTGAGTATCGGCTATGATCAATACCGATGACTTGAATAGTGCTCTTTATCGAACAAAAATGAATGTGCGGCTATGATGAGGCCATATAAAGTTCCATAGACAATATGTGGACTTTTTGCATCTCGTTTTGACTAGACGGTTATCGAATGGAGTCTCTTGTGATAAACATTTCACACTAGCTCAAATGAGTCTCATTTGATATTGGTGCTAATACCTTCTGTGATGAGCTTACTTTGAACCTTGTGTGATGACACCTAGAATTTTCTCCATTGGTCCGGTTGACTAAGTGATGCAAGCTCTTGAAATTATCTTAGGCAACCATTTTGAAGAGTGAAACAATTTGACAATATACCTCTTTTGTGGCCAACATTTTTAGGTGTGTAAACCTTGCTTGAACTCCCTTTGAGCCTTATCGTTTTTTTGAAAGAAACTTGATGCAATTATAACCCCTCTTTATCCATTCACCTATAATCCTCATGAAGTGTGGTTTGATTAAATAGCCAACTTAGGCCAAAAGCCTAAGTTGGGGGTGTGGTGAAAAGAGAAGGTAAATCAAGAAGTGTAAGAAAATCCCCCTTCTAGCAATGGTCTTGAAAAATATAGAACCCCTCCATATAAAAAAAGAAAAAAAAAAGCAAGCAAAAGAAAAAGAATGAAAAAAGTTGTGAAATAAAGTTGTGAAAGCTGCAAAAGCAATGGGGTGTCCGGTATTCCATTGGAAGTTGAATAATCAGGTGAATTTTGAGCATGATTCAAATGTTGAAGAAAGGGAAGAAAGTGATGTGCAAACCACATTTCATGAGGGTAGCAGCCACTGAGCCTAAATGACCATACATTTACACTCAGCCCCGTAACAAGCCTTGAGAAGACCTTTGAGATCTTGAGTGAGCTGAAATGAGTGTTGATTGGAAAATAAGGGCAAACCTATCGTTGAAGTTATGCATGTGTTCATCTTTGTTAGTGTGAGAGTTGTATGTGATTCCGGAGCTATAAATTTTTGAGAAATTTCATGTGAATATGGAATGATCTTTGTTGTGAGGGAATTTGAGTACCTTTGTTGAGCTTGAACTTGCATTTGAAGCAAGTATTGTGAACTTGAGTATCTTTGATAATTGTGAGTCACAACTTGAATCTTTGAGTGCACAATTGATCCTTGCATGAGTAAGTTGAGTCTTGTTGTGTGCATTCATTTTTGAGTCTTATGTAGCACTGTTTGAGACATCCTTTTGAGCTGCTGAACTTAAGTTTTACTTGAGGAGAAGCAAAAGTTTAAGTTGGGGGTGTTGATCAGTCCTAGATTTGGACTCATTTAGAGCGTTGTTTATATTGATTTAGTGTCCTCAAATGCTTATTTTGTGCCAATAACTGATGTTTAATCCTTAATTTTTAGGAATATGGATTGAGGAACACAGCAAGGACACTAACAGGCAAAAAATAACAAAACAGGCTGAAGAAATGAAGATGGGCGAGCCTGAGGATCGCCAAGAGCATTCGGCGTATCGCCGAGTGGCTCCTCCGACCACCTAAAGTTCCAGTGTGCCAAGCTCTAAAGGAAAGAACCAAATCGGTGAGGAAAAGGGGTAGTCGGTATATCGGTGAGTGATTCCACGAAACCAAGATAGATAGCCCAAAGTTACAGGCCTTAAGGATGCTGAGTGCCAAGGCGAAAGGGCGATGGAAGAGACCAAAGGCGGCTCCCCGAGCCTGACTTACTTTGCCGAATGAGATTTCGTAGCTTATTTTCTGCGACTATAAATAGGTTTTTCAACATTTAGTTTAGGATCTATCTATCAATCAAGTACTCTTGAGAACAATCTAATATTAAGTTTTGAGCATCTGGAGACAGTTTTCTCTAGTTTTTCCTTAGTTTTGAAGGATTGAAGAAATTCACTATTGAGAAATTGGAAGTGGGTCTTTGATATTCATCAAATTGAAGTATTGTAAAGACAAAATCACTCTTACCCAGTTGATGGATAATTAATTTGGTAACTATTTTTACCTTTTTAAAATGTCTAGCTAAAACCCCAAATTTTTGGGGTGTGATTATGTGATTATGGGCTGATTTAGCTTATGGCTATTGCTAATTTTTAGTTTAAATGCTATTTAAAAGTGAGTTTAATCATTAATTGTGGTTTAATTTATGAATTGTAGTTGCAAATACAGTTTTATGTTTGTGTTCTTGGCTTGCTCAAGAGAGAGGTTTTAGAACTAACGTTTTTGATTAATGGTTTGTGGGTATTGGGTTGATTTGGGTTCATCTCGAGAGAGTGAATCCTAAACCCAATTCCACACATTTAGCGAGAGAGAGAGAATGGATTAAGGTGTGGGCTGCTCTTATTTTGCATGCTTGTTGATGTTTGAGAGAAATACTTGATTCGTGGTAAATTGTTCGAGATAAAATATACCTCCCCTATAGCCTAGCCTACTCACTAATATCTAGCTATTTACTAATAGTTGCAATTGCTCATATGTCTATATTGCCTATAATCGATCACATCCCAAGAATCTCTCATTATTGTTAATTCTTATTGTTTGTGACTACTATTTGTAGTTGATAATCAATACCGAAACCCCCATTTGACATTCGTGTCACCCCTTAATTTGAATGATGTCCTTATTCGATAATTTTTATTTCTATGACTGATTTGACCATGTTCATACTTCCCAATTGAATCTGAAACACGTACTGCACCCTTTGGGATTCGACCCCAACTCATTTAGTTGGGTTTTATACTGATTTACGATCGTTGACGCTTAGAATTGGATGAAGTGTCTTTGAAACGTTATTAATCAATCATCAAAATACTCTTGAGGATCTTCCTCAACTTTGGAGCCATAAAATTCCGAAGGGTTCATCCTAGTAAAGTCACTTACTCTTGACGCCGCCGTACCCACATTTGGGTTCATGGGTACATCCACCTCCCTATTTGCTTGTGCCTTCACGGCGTGAGCCAACACTTGAAAAGTCATCCTAATCTCCACATTTGTTACATTCTCAGCCAAATGGTCAATTATAGCATAAGGAGGAGCTTCTTGATCCACATTGTCTCCCTCATGCCTTCTAGTATGAGCTCTCTGAGTAGTCATATCATGTAGACCATCGGGTAAGGATTGGGAGAGAGACCTTATAGAGTTAAACTCTATGGCACGACTTTGAGTGATGAAGAAGTTAGGTTTCCTAATCATCTTGTAGCCTCTCATTCATAAATGTGGTGCGCTTTACACTTATGAACAAGACTCTACTTGACGTGGTTTTGAGACATCCTAGAACTATTCTAAACCTTGTGCTCTGATTACATAGTTTTTCATCACCCAGGGGTACCCCTTAGATGTAAAAAGGCATACAAGACCCCAAGAGGCCTCATACAAGCCACTTACCTTTCATAACATAAGATTATAGAAATGAGCGTGAATTAAAATATTTTCAACAACATCAAGTTTTCGTATCAAAAGCAGAAGTCTATTACACTTTGTCTCAAAACCATCTAAAACATGAGTATCTTGGGACACATCCCATAAAACAATGTTCAAAACATTAAATTAAATAACATAAGAGAAATGGTGGCCAAATCCTCGAATGCTATGAGGACTCACCAATGTTCAAATCTTTCTTCCACTAAGATCCTAGCCATGGGGATGAGAGTCGATATCGCCGGACACTACATTTGGATAAGAAATGTAGGCAAGAGTATGTGTTAATAAAAACATGTACTAGATATGATAGCATGCATAAACATCAACATAAGCATAAGTAAACATAAGACATAAACCATAAGCAACACAAGTGGACATCATCTTAAAACATACTTACGATACTTCCTTGAAGTATCCTTGTTTCATCATACTATGCTGAACTTAATGTGAGAAGAAGTCAATTCATAGTTATTCTTACTATCCATAGAAGAGCACATCATCATGTCAATCAAAGCTCTTCGTGGAAGGTGTTATCTCACCAATCCAAGCTATCCATGAAATGGTCTTGTCTTACCAAGTCAAGCTATCCATGAAATGGTATTGGATTATCAAGTCAAGCTATCCATGAAATGGTCTTGTCTTACCAAGTCAAGCTATACATGAAATGGTATTTCCTTACCACGTCAAGCTATCCATGAAATGGTCTTGTCTTACCAAGTCAAGTTATCCATGAATCGTATCATCTTCCCAATTAAAGTTATCCATGAAGAGGCATCTTCTTACCAATTCAAGCTATCCATAAAGAAGTTCAACTAAGTAACCAATCAAAGCTAGATCTTATTAACATAACTCATAAATTCTTTGATTTGTTTTACGTGAGCAACTCTTTAAACCTAGGATCATTGTATGTGAGAAAACCTTTCACATTCATACATTCATACTTATGAAGTTCATGTGGGAAATATCCCTTCCACAACAAATACGTCAATAATTAACAATAATACAATGGCTTGACTCTCAAGCCATTCTAATCATAATTCATCATGTAAGCCTTAATCTCAAGACAATTCCCATCATAATTCATCATCTATGCTTCTATCTCAAGCAATTCTTAATGTATCTCATTGTCACGATCCAGGGGTACCCCCTAGATGTAACATGGTGTATAGAACCCTAAAGGACTCCATACAAGCCACTTAGTCCTCGTAACATAAGCAATATAACAATAAGATTAAAAACATATTTCAAGTCTGAAATTTTCATAAACAAAAGCAGAAACTAGACACTTAGTCTCAACATAGACATCTATTACAATGTTTGAATAAAATAGGGCCAAGCCCATACAGCATGTCCAAAAAGGGAAATAAAATACAGAAAACTACATCATGAGAAATAGCCATCCTCGAATCATGAGGATTCACCAACAAACTTGGATAATAGCAAAGTCCAAGCACTAGACACTAGAATGATCACCTCGAGAACCACACCCTACACTTGGGGAAATTGTAGGAAAAGTAGACATTAGTACAAAACTGCACTAAGTATGATAGCCATGCATAAAAACATTGAAGACATGCTAAAAGGGACATTTATTTTGAATGCATGCAATTTACCAAGTTTAAACATCATCGTAGAGATAGTGGAAAAGCATAAGTGATAAACATAGTCAATCGATAGATCATCATAACATAAGAGAAACACTTTATAAGTACCCTCAAAGCATACTGGTGCAATGCAACGATAAGACCCCATAAATCTCACACATGCTAAGTAATCCTCTTTAGGCCATCATTCATGTTCATCACCATTAAGACCTTGAAAACTCATATGAAAGATTCTTGAGTAACCATAATTCATAATTCATATTCTTGTTCTTGTTGTTTTGGGAATAAGCCTTAACAGACATGAGACCATGTGAGCTATACATGGACCCCCGGTGTTACCCACACTGAAAAGGGTTGTCCAACTTGCCTAAGGTAGAACCATACTCTTTGTTTAGGTGGATCCACTAGCTAAATAACCTATGGGGGCACATAGTTTATGGGATAAGGAGATTGGTACTAGAAATCCGGACTCAACTAAGGTAAAAGGTCTCTATCTCATGAGACATACTTTGGGAACCCGGACTCAACTAGTGTAGAAGGTCCCATTGGGAAGCCGGACTCAACTAGTGTAGAAGCTTCCATCTCATATTCAATATCCACTCGGTGCTAAGCATTAATTCCCATGGAGTACATATTATGTCATAACTTAATTAATTAAGATAACTCATTAGATCATGCGTGAGAATAAATTTTCACCGTCCATCTCTGCATATAGATTCAATAGGTGAGAAAGCCTTTCAACCTTAGAATCTTCATATTGTGAGAAAAACTTTCACATCATATCATAATCATGCGTAAGTGTGTATATGAGAATACCCTTTGAACAACACAACAACTAGATCATAATCATAGACACTTCACTCTCAAAGTTTTCTTAAAGCATATACATAAACTTCGTAAAGCATGCATAATATCATAACTTGCCCTTTCAAGGGTCAAAGCTCATATCAAATCAACACATCTAGAATTTACTACATTAGACATGGATATCAACATAATTCAATTAACCCAATCACTACATGCATAATCCCATAACATTATTCTTTCATCAACAAACCCACATCACAAGATCATAATTGGGAAATATGAGGATTTCATGGGATCTTGGGTATTGCAACATAAAAACCATAAGAAATCATCAATTCATACATAATATAAACTAATTCAAGCATTATAATTGTTATTTTTTAAAGGAACCCATGACATTGGAATCAAACCCTAGCTTTTAGGGATTTCTATCTTTGAAATTTGAAATTTGAATTTTGAAGGAACTCCATGGATGAAAGCTATCCATGGATGAAGGACTACCATACCTTAGCAACAAAGCCCTATGAATTTGATGTGAATACCCTAGCTTCTTCAACCCTAGCTCCAACTTCCTTATTCTTCTTCTTTGAGTTTTCGAGAGAGAGAATTTTTGGTGAGGATGAAGTATTGGGAATTGATTTGGGTTTTAGAAATAATGAGATGAATGACCTAATTTAGTGGTCTAAAATCCTTATATAGGTGGTCTAAATTATTCTAAAATGACATCACTTAATATTAATTAAAACCAGAAAACCCCAAAGTGCCCCTAATCTTAACCCTCAAACCAGCTCCCAGGTCCCATCCATGAGGCCTCACCGACGGACCGTAGTTTGACCCACGGCCCGTTCTGGTGAACCGTGGTTTGGGTTCTGAGAGTTGATTTTTTTGGACCTCGACCCACGACTCAGAACCATGGACCGTGGACCCATCCACGTGGCGTGGGTCCTAGTCTCATGGTTCACTGCCTCAGGCAGTCCCCAGGATGCTCACCCATGTGGCGTGGGTCCAAACACGGCCCTTGGGTCCCCCTCGTGGGTGACACCTGGAGATTCTGGAAAATTGTTATTCTTTCTTCTTTCGATTACGGTGAGTTATATCCATGACTCTAACTCTCATGTTAAGCTCTAGTCTAGCCTACCAATTTCTGGGGTGTAACAATATCTCTCTCTTGGGAACATTCGTCCTCGAATGACGATCAAGACACCTTACGGAAGTAAAGACTCAAGACTAGCAGCCCAAAATAATGCACGCAACATCAAAATAATGCACAATTCAAAGGAGGAAACATCAACTCCAACTCAAACATAAACAATGCATCACAAGGAAGTAGGAACTACATCTAACAACCTATTATGCATGAAAACTCAACATTTCTCATATTTATAGGAGGAACTACCTTCTCCAAACTAAAAGCATGCTCAACACAATCTCAAAGAGAATTTATGCAATATACTTCCAAAAAGCACAACTAAGCATGTTCAACAATTCATTCCATGAAGCATATAGGAACCTCTTAATCAATGCACAACAACATGAGAAAAATTAATCATAAAACCTAACTTTCTTACTAAACATAAATTTCTCAAGAACATGCATCACATAAGGAAATCATGGAAAACACATATAACACACATGACTTCCACACTTCTAGGGGAATAATGGATGCCGGATCCAATATACTTCTTAAGCATAGAAATATGGAATACCGGATGAACCGGAGCCAACTCATTTGGCAAATCTAACTAATAAGCAACCTTCCCAATACGTTTCAAAATTTGTTATGGGCCTACATACCGGGGACTAAGTTTCCCTTTCTTGCCAAATCTCATCACACCCTTCATGGGTGATATTTTTAAATAGACCCAATCGCTAACCTCAAATTCTAGATCCCTTCTTTTCACATCGGCATAAGACTTTTGTCTACTTTGAGCCGTTCTCAACCTCTCTCTAATAAGCTGAACTTTCTCAATGGCTTCATAAAGTTGCTCGGGACCTATCAAAGCAACATGACCCACCTCAAACCAACCAACCGAAGACCTACATCTCCTACCATGCAAGTCTTCAAAGGGAGCCATACCGATACTTGAGTGATATCTATTATTGTAGGCAAACTCTATTAATGGCAAGTGGTCATCCCAATTACCCTACAAGTCTATTACACATTCCCTTAACATATTTCCAATGTTTGGATGGTACGCTCCGCTTGCCCATCGGTTTGGGGATGAAAAGTCGTGCTAAGCTTAACCTTAGTACCAAGACCTTTTTGGAATGACTTCTAAAAGTGTGAAGTAAATTGAGTACCCCGATCGGAAATAATACGTAGAAGAACTCCCTGAAATTTCACCATTTCACTTATATACAACTTGGCATAGTCTTCCGCAGAAAAAGAAACCTTGACGGGAATAAAGTGAGCTGATTTTGTCATCCGATCCATAATGACCCAAATAGAATCATGTTGTCTCCAGGTGCGAGGCAAACCCACAATAAAGTCCATGTTTAAATCTTCCCACTTCTAAGAGGGAATACTTATATCTTTGGATAAGCCTCCCGGTCTTTGATGCTCAACCTTAACTTGTTGACAATTAGGACATTTGGCTACAAATCCCGCAATATATTTCTTCATCCCATTCCACCAATAGACTTCCCGTAGATCACGGTACATCTTAGTGGCTCCCGGGTGAATAGAATACCGAGAACTATGGGCTTCCTCTAAAAAAAATTCCCTCAAACAATAAACATTCGAAACACATAGCCGACCTTGATACCTAAGCACCCCATCTCCCCCTTGGGAGAAAGCCTCAACGGACTTCTTAAGTACCGCCTCTTTCAATTCAACTAATATAGGATCAAGACCTTGCTTAGACTTCACATCCATCACAAAGGATGATTCGGAACCTTTATGGACTATGATACCACCTTTGGTGAAATCCACTAGTTGAACACCCAGTTGGGCCAACCTATGAACATCACGAACCAACTCTTTCTTATCATCTTCTACATGAGCCACACTACCCATTGACAACCGGCTAAGAGAATCCACTACCACATTAGCTTTACCGGGGTGATAAGGGACACTCATATCAGAATCCTTCAATAGTTCTAACCACCTTCTTTGATGAAGATTCAAGTCCTTTTGACTAAATACATATTGTAGACTCTTGTGATCGGTGAAAACATCCACATGGACCCCATACAAATAATGCCTCTATATTTTCAAAGCAAACACAACCGCCTCTAACTCAAGGTCATGGGTAGGATAATTCTTCTCATGGATTTTAAGTTGCCTTGAAGCATAGGCATTCACCTTACCATTTTGCATAAGAACACATCCCAACCAAACTCTAGAGGCATCATAATACAGAGGCATCATAATACACCACGAAACCATTTGTACCTTCTAGTAAGGTTAATACCGGAGCAGAAGTAAGTCTATCTTTCAACTCTTGGAAACTTTTCTCAAAATCTTCTGACCACAAAAACTTAGCTTTCTTGTGAGTCAAAGCTGTCAAAGGAGAAGCAATGGAAGAAAATCCCTCAACAAACTTCTATATTAACTGCCCAAACCCAAAAGGCTTCTAATGTTGGAAGGAGTTAGAGGTCTAGGCCAACTGTTGACCGCATCCGTCTTCTCCGGATCTACCTCAATACCCTCACTAGATAGAATATGACCAAGGAAAGCTACGGACCGTAACAAAAATTCACACCTACTAAACTTTGTGAAAATTTGTTGGTCCTTAAGAACTTGCAACACAATTCTCAAATGGTCCACATGTTCATTCTCATTCCTTCAATAGATCAAAATATCATCGATAAACACAATCACAAACATGTCTAGGCATTGCCTAAAAACTCTATTCATAAAGTCCATAAACGCCACCGGAGCATTAGTTAAACCAAACGACATCACTAGGAATTCATAATGACCATACCGAGTTTGGAATTCCCTCTTGGAAATATCAACCTCTCTTACCCTCAATTGGTGATAACCTAAACGAAGATCAATCTTGGAGAAATAACTAGCCCCTTGAAGTTGGTCAAATAAATCATTAATTCTTGGAAGAGGATACTTGTTCTTAATGGTCACTTTATACAATTGATGATAATCAATGCACATTCGAAGAGACCCATCTTTCTTTCTAACAAACAACACGGGAGCACCCCAAGGAGAGATACTCGGTCAGATGAAACCCTTATCTAACAAATCCGTTGCTCTTTCAACTCATTTAACTCGGCCAGAGCCATTCTATATGGACGAATAGAGATAGGTTGCATATCCGGAAGAAGGTTAATACCAAATTCTATTTCCCACTTGGGAGGAATACCAGGCAAATCATAGGGGAAAACATCCGAGAACTCATTAATCATGAGAATCGACTCAAGAGAAGCAGTTTAGGAATATAAATGCCTCAACCTAACAACATGGTAAAATCAACCTTTCAAGATCATCTTTCTAGCTTTAAGATAAGACACAAATTTACCTCTAGGCATAGAATTTCCCCCTTTCCACTCTAAGATAGGCTTATTCGGAAATTGGAATCTAACCACCCATGTTCTACAATCAATAGAGGCATAACACTCATGCAACCAATCCATACCAATAATCACATCAAAGTCTAACATGTCAAGCTCTACCAAGTCAACAAGAGTAACTCTATGGGATAAGGAAATGGGAAACCTTCAATAAATCCTCTTAGCCACTAGAGAATCACCAATAGGAGTAGAGACTGAAAAAGGTTCTAATAACACTTTCGGAGGAACATCAAACCTCCTGGCCATATAAGGCGTCACAAAAGATAAAGTAGCACCGGGATCCAACAAAGCATACACATCAATAAGAAATACTTTTAACATACCGGTCACTACATCGGGGAGCTCTCTTGGTCACCTCCGGTATGGAGAGCATAGAAGCAATTTTGCTTTGGAGCAGTGGAGTTTGAACCGCTTGGAGGAGCTTGCTTGTCTTTTCTCCCCTTAACCTTGAGCATTGGTCAATCTCTCATCTTGTGGCCACAGTTTCCACAACTAAAGCAACCATCCGTGCCAACTAGGCACTTACCATCATGTTTCCTTACACATTTTGCACAAATAGGCCAAGTCACAAAAGAGCCACTACCAGTACCTTCTTAAGGTTTAGGGTTGGACACCCTATCTTTGTTGACCCTTGGGGGAGCACCATGGGAACCTTGGTTAGAAAACTTTTTTCTAAACCTTGGTTGACCTTGTTCATTGGATCTAGCATTTGAGAAGTTCCCATCACCGGTCCTAGCTCTTTTCACCTCCCTATTCTTTTCATTGAGTTTTGATTCCTCAATTTGTTGAGCGTACACCATGAGCCTTGAGATATCCATATCATGGAGGGGCATTGCTTTAGGACACTCTTTTTCAACCAAATCGGACACTCCCAACATAAACCTACTCATCTTCGCCCTCGAATCTGTCACTATAGTTGGAGCATACTTGGATAGTTGGGTGAACTTTAGGGCATACTCATTCACACTCATACTTTCCTGATGAAGGTTAATGAACTCTTTCACCTTTTCTTCCCTCAACTCTAGGGGAAAGAATCTATCAAGAAAATCCGATTTAAATAATTCCCATTCTACCGGACCTGCTCCTACGGGCCTCTCTCCCTTCAACTGATCATACCACACTTGAGCAACATCTTTCACATGGTAAGCGGCTAACTCCACCTTCTCTTCCAAAGTCACCCCCATAATAGTGATCAAACTTTGTGAATTTTTATACCTCGAAATCAGCCCCATTATACCTCTAAGAATTGCTATCAAACTTTGTGAATTTTTATACTAACACATACTCTTGCCTATATTGTTTCTCAAAATGTAGGGTCTGACGCTCTAGTTTCTAATCTCTGTGGATAGAAGTAACTTCAGCTTTACTTAGCAGTGGTGAGTCCTCATGTTTTGAGGACCGAACCTTTTTTGCTTTTAGTCTTTACTTTTCAGATATTGTACGTGATGTTACGGTTACGTCCCTGTCATTCTTGATGTAATAGATGGGTATTGAGACTATCTAGACTTCTGCTTAGTTTTATAAACACTTTAGGATGTGAATTGTGTATTAAAATTCTCTTCATTTTCTATAATCTTTTTTATTTATGCTAAGTGGCTTGTGTAGGGCCTCTAGGTATCCAATACGCCATGTTACTCTTAGGGTGTACCTTGGATCGTGACAAATCTGGTATTCAGAGCATAAGGTTTAGAAAGGTCCTAGGATATCTCATAATTCATGTCGAGTAGAGTCTTGTTCATAAGTGTAAAGTGCGCCATATTTATGAATAAGAATCGATAAGATGATTAGGAAACTCTACCTCTTTCATTACTCTAGGTCGTGCGATAGAGTGTAACTCTATATGTCTTTTCTACCAATCAATATCCGATGCTTTTCAGGAAATGTCCCCTCGACGAGCTTATGTTAGGAGAAATTTAAATAAGAACATGGAACAAGAGCCTTCTCTTCAAGCTCCTATGGCTCCAGATGATCCTTTATCCGAGCAAGTGACTAATGCAGAATATAGTGTTGTGTTCCAGGTGTTGGATTAATCCATGATGGCTCAAGCCAATAGGGATGTTGTGGTCTCCGTGAACCCAAATGTGGGTACGGTGACATGTAGAGTGAGGGACTTCACTAGGATGAATCATCCAGAATTTCATGGGTATAAGGTTGAGGAATATCCTCAAGAGTTCATTGATTAAGTGTATAAGGTTGGAAAAAGTTTAAGGTTGCTGTCCATGATAGGTTCTTTCTTCTAGAGATGAGGGAGGCAGAGTTTCTTGAATTCATCAACCTTCATCAATGAAACATGAGTGTAAAAGAGTATTGTTTGATGTTCACACAATTGTCTAGGTATGCTCCTACTATGATTGCCGATCCTAGGGCAAGGATGAGTAAATTTGTTTTAGGTGTGTCTGAAATGGTGATTAAGGAGTGTCGCACTGCCATGCTTATCAATGAAATGGTCATTTCTCGTCTTATGGTTCATGCTCAACAAATAGAAGAGGAGAAACCTAAGGAAAGGTCTAGAATGGTGAAGAAGGCAAGGACCGGTGATGGTGATTTTTCACATTCAAGTTCCGATGGACATGGTCATTCTAAGTTCCAACAAAGGTTTTCCAGTCAAGGCTCCTCCAATGCTCAACCTAAGTTCAACAAAGATAAGGTGTCCAATCCTAAGCCTCAAGGAGGGCACGGTAGTGGATCTTAATTTCCTACTTGTGCTAAGTGTGGAAAGAAGCAGGAGGGTAGATGTCTAGCCGGTTCTAATGTTTTCTTTGGTTTTGGTAGGACAAATCACAAGATAAGGGATTTTCGCTCAGTTGCTAAGAATGTGGGAGATAACCGTCGGCGGGCTCAACCTAATTCTTCATTCGGTCCTGGTGGGAGTTAGAAGAAAAACTGATTTTATGCAATTTAGACTTGTTGTGAGCAAGAAGGTTCTCCCAATGTGGTTATTGGTATGTTGAAACTATTTCATCTTGATTTTTATGCTTTGCTTAATCTCGATGCTGCCTTGTCTTTTGTGATTCCAGATTTGTCTATGAGGTTTGAAATCTTCTGGATGTGTTCTTAGAACAGTTTTATGTCTCTACTCCTATTGGTGAATCTATTGTGGCATAGAGAGTCTATAGAAATTGTCCCATTTCCTTATCCCATAGAGTCATTTATGTTGATCTTGTAGTACTTGATATGCAAGATTTTGGAGTCCTTCTTAGTATGGATTGGTTGCATTCTTTTTATGCTTCTATAGAATGTAGAACCCGAGTTGTAAAGTTTCAGTTTCCAAATAAGCCTATCCTAGAGTGGAAGGGGGCATTTCTATGCCATAGAGGTCAGAAGAACATGACCAAAAAATTAACATTGTAAATCAGTAATTTGATAACCGTAGTTAATTCATTACATGAGATGTGATACATGAAACCTTAAGTATGATGCAGCCCTGGAATCATCCTACTCATTTTACGTAAGTTTATTATGTAATTCTTGCATTCTTTTGTTTACAAATAGAAATTAAACTCTTTTAGCACACTTGACTAAATAATTAGATTAGTATAATTTAGTAAAATGATTAATCGACAAGTCCTTTGAGTTCGATAATCCGGGTCTTTTAAAGCCACTATAATACTTGTGAGACCACGTACACTTGCATGTGAAATTGGAAGACACAAAACCTACATTAAAAGCATCAGTTCTTACCTAAAGCAACCCAAAACTAATAAGAAATGAGCCTCAAATAAGTGGAAAACTACCACTCATCACAACTTGAATTAATAAATTAAACACATGATAATCAACTTAAATCCATGGTAATCAAAACTAATAGATCAATACACATTATTCCACCAATTTAATCAAAACCCAACTCCATTTTCACACCGCTAGAATAAGGGTTTTAGAAAATCATGTTTAAAGTAAACGAAAAATTGACCAAAAACATTTCAGCCATTAGATTGTTGATTTACAACTTCAATTTCAAAGACCCACTTCCGATTTCCAAAAGATTATGGGTTACAAGCTTGTTCTTCACTCTACAAAATAAAAGGTTCTAATATACTCATTCAACAAAATTTTAGATCCAATTGTATGAGCTAAAAAAGATACATTTTCTCTCTCTTTTCGACTATTTATATCTCCCTAAAAACTAGCCAAATATCATCAACTGGTTAAGTTGGCAACATTAGTTGCGCTTGCCGACTCAATCGGTGAGTCGCTGACTAGATATTTTCCCCCCCCTTTTTCTTAGATTCAGGCTTCAGGTGTTTGAACCACAGTTGGTGAGCTCGATAGAGTTCACCGTTCCCATTTGGCGAGTTTCCGATCATCACCCAATCTTGTCTTTTTGGCCTTCAACTTGGCTTAAATGTTCAGACACTTTTTGTGAGCACTTGTTTGCTCGCCGATTGAGTTCGACAAATCACTATTTGACTCTTCTTCTCACCGACCTGTGTTTACTATTTTAGTCAAATAACCACTAATGTGATCCATCAACTGGGTAATGATTTCCAAGTCTTTACAATCCTTCAAATCATCTAAAATTCAAAACCCACTTGAAACCTCTACTCAAAAATTCTAGAAATAGTCTTGGGAATCAAGAAATCAAGGCAAAACTCGCAGAACACTTTTTTAGAATCTGGCAATTCGGAATTCTCCAACCCACACTTAAAACTCTTTTGAAATTTTACATTTATAGTCTTAAAATTTTGTAACTTGTGGACTGATCAGCGCACTAAGTCGAGCATCGCGGACCAGGTCGACGATGCGCCAAGTGTCACTCTCCATCGCCGTCTGGGGTATTGCCTATACACCTTATTCATCAAGTCCATAAAAGAGGCCGGAGCATTACTCAAACCCAAGGACATCACCAGAAACTCAAAATAACCATACCATGTTCGAAAATCCATTTTTTGAATGTCGTCATCCTTCACCCTCAATTGGTGATAACATGACCGGAGATCAATCTTAGAGATGTAACTTGCTCTTTGTAGTTGGTCAAACAAAGCATCTATCCTTGGGAGAGGATACTTATTCTTAATGGTAACCTCGTTCAACTGACGATAGTCAATACTCATACGAAGCGAACCATCCTTCTTTCTCACAAACAAGACTGGGGCACCCTATGGAGAGATACTCGGTCGGATGAAACCCTTATCCAAAAAGTATTTCAATTGCTCTTTAAATTCCTTAAGTTCTACAGGAGCCATTGCGTGTCTGGGAGATGGTCAATAACAAAGTCTATTTACCTTTCGGGAGGAATACGAGGTAGATTATTTGGAAACACTGGAAACTCATTTACAACGGAGACTGACTCAATAGTAGGAGTTTTGTAATATATATCCCTCACCCTCACTAGATTGTATATGCAACCCTTAGAAATCATTTTTCTAGCTTTAAGACAAGAAACAAATTGACCTTTTTCATAAGAAAGATTCTCTTCCACTCCCAATCCTTCTATGGCGACTATGGATGTCGGATCTCCAACACATTTCTTTAACATAGAGACATGGAAAACCGGATGCACCGATGCCAACTCATTAGGGAAATAAAGCTCATAAGCAACCTTACCAATGCGTCTCAAAATTTGATATGGGCCTACACAATGGGGACTAAGTTTCCCTTTCTTACCAAACCTCATTTCACCCTTTATGGGTGAGATTTTAAAGTAAACCCAATCATGCACATCAAATTCAAGGTCTCTCCTTCTAACATCGGCATAGAACTTTTTTCGACTTTGGGTGGTTCTCAAACTTTCTCTCATGAGTCGAACTTTCTCTATAGCCTCATGAACTAACTCGTGTCGTATCAAGGCAACTTCACCCTCCTTAAACCAACCTATAAGAGATTTACACCTCCTACCATAAAGAGCCTCAAATAGAGCCATACCAATACTTCAGTGAGAGTTATTTTTATAGGCAAATTCGATCAAAGGAAAATGGTCATCCCAATTTCCCTTGAAGTCAATCGCACAAGCCCTTAACATATCTTCCAAAGTTATTATAGTACGCTCCGCTTTCCGATTGGTTTGTGGATGAAAAGTTGTGCTATGCTTAACTTTAGTGCCAAGATATTTTTGAAAAGACTTCCAAACCTGAGAAGTAAACTTAGTACCTCTATCCAAGATAATTGACAAGGGCACTCCACGCAACCTTACCATCTCTCTGAAATACAACTTAGCATAGTCTTCCACCGAATAGGAAACCTTGACGGGAATAAAATGGGCCGACTTCTTCATTCGGTCTACTATAACTCAAATCGAATCATATTGTTGCCGAGTACGTTGCAACCCCACTATGAAGTCCATATTCAAATCATCCCACTTCCAAGTAGGAATGCTAATGTCTTGGGACAAACCTCCCGGTTTCTGATGCTCAACCTTCACTTGTTGGCAATTTGGACACTTAGCCACAAATCCCGCAATATCCTTCTTCATCCCATTCCACCAATAGATCTACCTCAAATCATGGTATATCTTGGTGGCTCTCGGGTGAATGAAATACCGAGAACTATGGGCTTCTGACAAGATCTGTTCCCTTAAGTCATCAACATTAGGAACAGACAAACGACCTTGATATCTAAGGGAACCATCTCCCCCTTTGGAGAAAGCCTCAACGGACTTCTTAAATACCACTTCTTTCAATTCAACTAAGGTCGGATCAAGACATTGAATGGCTTTCACATTTGTCACAAAAGACGATTCTGAACTATTGTGGACCATACACCACCCTTGGTAGAGTCTACTAACTGAACTCTCAACTGGGCCAATCGAAGAACATCTCGAACCAACTATTTTCCATCATCATCAACTTGAGCAACACTACCCATAGATAACCGACTTAGAGCTTCCGCCACCACATTTGCCTTATCGGGGTGATAGAGAACACTCATATCATAATCTTTTAATAACTCAAGCTACCTTCTTTGGCGAAGATTTAGATCCCTTTGGGTAAACACATATTGCGAACTCTTGTGGTCGGTAAAAACATCCTCATGAATACCATACAAATAATTCCTTAAAATCTTTAAGGAAAATACAACCGCCGCTAATTCGAGGTCATGGGTAGGATAATTCTTATTATGAATCTTAAGTTGCCTTGAAGCATATGCAATAAATTTACCATTTTGCATATGCACAAACCCTAACCAAATTCTAGAGGCATCATAATACACCACAAAGCCATGCGGTAAAGTCAACAATGGAGCAGAGGTAAGTCTATCTTTCAATTCTTGAAAACTCTTCTCACAAGCTTTGGACCATACGAACTTACCTTTCTTTTGAGTCAATCCCGTCAATGGAGAGGAAATCCTAGAAAACCCCTCAACAAACCTTCTATAATAACTGGCCAAACCCAAAAAGCTTCTAATATATGTCGGTGATAAAGGTCTAGGACAACTCTTGACCGCAGCTGTCTTAATAGGATCTACCTCAATACCCTTACTTGAAACAATGTCATCTAGAAAAGCCACGGACCTTCGCCAAAACTCACATTTACAAAACTCTGCAAAGAGTTCTCGTTCCTTAAGAATTTGCAACACAATCCTCAAATGATTAATGTGATCATCCTCACTTCTCGAATAAATCAAAATATCATCAATGAACACAATTACGAATATATCAAGGTATTATCTTAACACCCTATTAATCAAATCCATAAATGTTGCTGGAGTATTAGTCAAATCAAAAGACATAACCAAAAACTCAAAATGACCATATCGGATTCTAAAAGGCATTTTCGGAATATCTTCCTCTTTCACCATCAATTGGTGATAAACGGATCAGAGATCAATTTTAGAGAAATAACTGGCCCCTTGAAGTTTGTCAAACAAATCATCTATTCTTGGAAGAGGATACTTATTCTTAATGGTCACCTGGTTCATTTGCCGGTAGTCAATACACATACGAAGAGACCATCTTTCTTTCTAACAAACAAAACTGGAGCACCCCATGGAGAGATTCTCGGTTGGATGAAACCCTTATCCAACAAATCTTTCAACTGCTCTTTCAACTCTTTAAATTCTGCCAGAGACATTCTATAAGGAGGAATTCAAAAAGGTTGTGTATCTGTGAGAAGGTAAATACCTAAATCTATTTCCCTTTCGGGAGGAATACAGGGTAGATCATCTAGGAACACTTCCAGAAACTCATTCACAACGGGGACCGACTCAAGAGTAGGGGTTTCAAAATTCACATCCCTTACCCTAACTATATGATAAATATAACCCATTTGAAATCATTTTTCTAGCTTTAAGATACGAAACAAAATGACCCTTAGGTATAGAATTCCCCCCCCCCCTTCCACTCTAGGATAGGCTCATTTGAAAATTGAAACTTGACTATATGGGTTCTACAACCAATAGAAGTATAACAAGAGTGCAGCCAATCCATACCAAGGATAACATCAAAATCTAGCATATAAAGCTCTACAAAATCAACAAGAGTAACTCTATGGGACAAGGAGACGTGACATCTTCTATAGACCCTATTAGCCACAACAAAATCACCAATAGGGTACATACGGAAAAAGGCTCTAACAACACATCGGGAAGTATATCAAATCTCATAGCCATATATGGCGTCACAAAAGACAAAGTAGCACCGGGATCAAGTAAAGCATAAACATCAAGTTGGAAAACTTTTAACATACCGGTAACCACATCAGGAGAGGCTTTTTACGCATCACGAGTCTGAAGTGCATAAAACATATTTTGCTTTGGAGCATTCGCACCCGAACCACTTGGACCGTATGAAGGATAGGGTTGAGCCCTACGATGAATATCTCCTTCATTCATAGCAACTGACGGACAATGCCTTATCTTATGATCCGTCACACCACAATAAAAGCAAGCATTGGAACCCGCTAGACATTCACCCATATGTTTTCTTCCATACTTACCACAATCCGGCACAAAAACCCCACTATTATCTCTTTGAGGCTTAGGGTTAGACACCCTTTCATTGTTAGACCTTAGAGGAGCATTAGAAGAACCTTGCCCGGGAAACCTTTTCTGAAACCTTGAACGACCACATCCACCAGACCTATCATAGAAAGAATTACCATCATTAGCTCTTGTTCTCTTAAGCCTTCTAGACCTCTCCTTGAGCTTTTCCTCTTCAATCTATTAGGCATGCATCCTTAAACGAGAAATGTCCATGTCATTGACAAGTATAGAGGTACGACATTCTTTGACTACCATGTCGGACACACCCGATAGGAACTTACTCATCTTAGCCCTAGGATCCGCCACTACAGAAGGAGCATACTTTGAGAATTGACTAAACCCAAAGCATATTCCTCCACACTCATATTTCCTTGCTGAAGATTAATAAACTCAAGAACTTTGGCCTCTCTCATCTCAAGAGAGAAAAATCTATCAAGAAAAGCAAATTTGAACCTTTCACATTCTATGGGACCCGCTTCTTCCGGTCTTGCCTCTTTCAATTGTTTGAACTAAATCTGAGCAACACCTTTGAGTTGATAAGCTGCCTATTCCTCCTTCTCTACCAGGGTCACTCGCATGATAACAAGTACCTTATAGACCTCATTGATAAACTCTTGAGGATCTTCCTCAACCTTGGAGCCATAAAATTCCAGAGGGTTCATCCTAATAAAATCCCTCACTCTTGATGCCACCGTACGCACTTTTGGGTTCACGAGGACTACCACCTCTCTATTGGCTTGGGGCGTCACGGCTTGAGACAACACTTGAAAAGTCGACCTAAACTCCGCATTTGTTACATTCTTAGACAACAGGTCGATCATAGCTTGAGGATCTTGAGGAGAAGCTCCTTGATCAACATTGTCTCCCTCATTCCTTCTAGCTGCCTTCTAGTAGTCATATCCTGTAAAATATCGGGTAAGGATTAGGAGAGAGACTTTATAGAGTTAAACTCTATCGCACGACTTAGAGTGAAGAAAGAAGTGATGTTTCCTAAGCATCTAGTAGCCTCTCATTCATAAATGGGGCTCGCTTCACACTTATTAACAAGACTCTACTTGACGTGGTTTTGAGACATCTGAGAACCATTCTAAACCTTGTGCTCTGTTACCAAGTTTGTCACGACCCAGGGGTACCCCTAGATGTAACATGGCGTACAAGACCCCGAGAGGCCTCATATAAGCCACTTAGAACATTACATAAGATAATATAAATGAGCGGAAATTTCAACGCAATCAAAGTCTTTATACAATGTAGCATAAGTCTAATACACTTTGTCTCAAACCATCTAAAATAATAGAATCCTTGGGACGCAGCCCATACAATAGTGTTCAAAACATAAAATGGAAGACATAAGAGCAATGGTGGTCAAATCCTTTAAACCTATGAGGACTCACCAATCTTCAAATCTTGCTCTACTAAGATCCTAGCCACGAGTATGAGAGTCGATATCGCCGGACCCTATATTTGGATAAGAAATGTAGGCAAGAGTATGCGTTAGTACAAACACGTACTAAATATGATAGCTTACATAAACATCAACATAAACATAAGCATTAGTCAACATAAGAGATAAAGCATAATCAATACATATCCTAGATCATAATATCATAAAAGAGATACTTTAGATAGTAACCTCAAGCATACTTAACTAAGACATGGGTAATCCTCCACTAGCCTTACTCCTCATAGAAGGTAACCTTAGAAATCATCCAAGTTCATCACCTTTCATTCTCATCCTTAGCTTATCTTTTATAAACATGGGGAATCACCACCTTGCCTTTCTATATAGGCTAATGGGTAGTCGCCTCTTGCCTTACATATATGTTCATGGGTATTCGCCTCCATGTCCATCTCATAATAGGATCATATGTATTCGCCGCTATGTTCTTTCATCATATGACACAAGTATTCACCTCTACATCATTCACTAATGGATCATGGGTATTCTTCTCCGTGTCCAACATCATAATAGAAATGTGAGGAGTCGCCTCTTGTTTAATTCTAAGGAGTATGGGAAATCACCTCATATCCTTTTCATATAAAGGTTAAGGGTAGTCGCCTCTAGCCACATCAATTACTTAGTCTTTTAGTCTTGACTCATTTTTGGTGAGAAATCATTTCAACTTAGAATCATTCAATGTGAGAAAACCTTTCACATTCATACATTCATACTTAAGCAACTCATGTGGGAACCATTCATTTCCCTAACAATAACATCAATTATCAACAATTCATATGATAAGCTTTACTCTCAAAGTACTACATCTCATATACATCATATATGCTTTACTCACAAACCAATTAACATCATAATTACCATATATGCTTCAATCTCAAGCAATTCTAGTGTATCTTATCAATTCTACAAGAATACATATAAAGCCTTAATTCTACAAGAATACATATAAAGCCTTAATTCTTCCTTCATGGCATAAACCCAATTACATCAATTTCATCTTTCTAGACATGGGGTAGGCATGAGTACATGTAAATTCATCCTAAAAATATGTAATCCTATCAATTCAATCGTAAACAATCATAATCTACTCAATTGGATCAATATTCATCAAGACCTAAAACATTAGAAGAATTCCTAACTCAAATTGGGGAATTTCCACTTTTCAATTGGGGGATATTGGGGGCTTCATGGATGAAAGCAATCCATGGATGAAAAACCAACATACCTTAATCACAAAGCCCACAAATTCTTGATAAATAGAGACTTGAACTTGATCCTAGCTTGAACTCTTTCTTCTTCTTCCACTTTCTAGAGAGAGAATATTTGAGAGAAACTTTGGGGTTTCTTTTGGATTTTAGAAATAATTACTTGAATGGGGAAATTTGGGGGTTAAAATTATTTATATAGGTTTTCTAGATTTGGATAAAACGACCTTACTTTGATCTAATTAAATCCAGAAAAGACCCAAAAGCCCTGAACGTAAAAAATGTTGACCATTACCCACGACTCCACTGATGGACCGTGGACTAACAAACGGTCCGTCCTGGTCAAATTTCAGTAACTTCAGAGAATATGGGCGACCTACGAGTCATGGACCAATCGAGTTTTCTAGAAGATTTTGAAGTGGGTCTTCTATTTTGAGCATTTTGGATCATTGTAAAGACTTGGATTACAATACCCAGATTATGGGGAACATATTTTGTATTGATTTCTTCCTTTTTATGATGTGTAGCTAAAACTCCAATTCGTGGGGTGTGATCATGTGATTATTTATTGTTTTTGCTGAGGAAGGGAGGGTTTTGAAGAGTTTTCTAGAAGATTTCGGAGTGGGTCTTCTATTTTGAGAATTTTGGATTATTGTAAAGACTTGGATTACAATACCCAGATTATGGAGAACATATTTGGTATTGATTTCTTCCTTTTTATGATGTGTAGCTAAAACCTCAATTCTTGGGGTGTGATCATGCGATTATTTATCGTAATTAGCTTATGAGTATTGTTGTTTACTAATTTATATGTTGTTTAAAGTGGGTCTGATCTATAGCTGATGTTCAATCTATGAATTGTAGTGAAAATTGCATTTCATATTTAGCGTTCTACGCTTGCTTGAGAGAGAGGTGTAGAACTAAGGATGTAAATTGGAAATTTTAGGCTTTGAGTAGTTGTGTATTCAGCTCGAGTGAATGAATCTTCACTCAACCCTACCTATCTAGCTTGAGAGAGTGGGTAAATTGAGGTATTGGGCTATTTATATTAGTATGCTTTTCGAGGTTCGAGAGAACGCGCATGAATCGTAGTAGTTGTTCAAGAGAAAGCTATTGCATCAATAGTCTAGCCTACCCACTGAGATACATCGAATTGTTAGTAAACTTCAATTACCCATATATCGAAATTAGTATATAATGGATCACATCCCCGAGAATCCTCCTTTCTTTGTGTACTCCCCTGTTTTTGTATTTTTTGTAGTTGATACTTGACATTGTTAAACCCCCTATCTTACAATTGTTGTCAACCTTTAATTTACTTTGATTGATTTCGACCATGTCTACTTCTATACCCGATTAGACCGCATTCTTTACTTCATAATTGAATTACGTACTGTACTGCTCAATGTGGGTTCAACCCTAACCTTTCGTTGGATTTTATACTAACATACAATTGCCTGCACCTAGTATTGGATGAGGTGTCGTTGAGCGTTTATCAAGCAACTTCCTTGTTCCTCAATTTCTTAACTTGCCGGTCTAAAATCTCAGCCAGAACTTCTTCATAAGAAAGATTCTCCTTCACTCCCAATCCTTCTATGGGGACTAAGGATGTCAGATCTTCAACACACTTCTTTAATATAGAGACATGGAAAACCGGATGCACCGATGCAAACTCATTTGGAAAATCAAGCTCATAAGCAATCTTACCAACGCGTTTCAAAATTTAATATGGGCCTACAAAATGGGGAATAAGTTTCCCTTTCTTATCAAACCTCATTACACCCTTCATGGGTGAGATTTTCAAGTAAACCCAATCATGCACATCAAATTCAAGGTCTCTCCTTCTAACATCGGCATAAGACTTTTTTCAACTTTTGACGGTTCTCAACCTCTCTCTAATGAGTCAAACATTCTTTATAGCCTCATGAACTAACTCGGTCTTATCAAGGCAACTTCACCCACCTCAAACCAACCTATAGGAGATTTACACCTCCTACCATAAAGAGCCACAAATAGAGTCGTACCAATACTTGAGTGATATCTATTATTATAGGCAATTTTAATCAATGGTAAATGGTTATCCTAATTTCCCTTGAAGTTAATCACACAAGCCCTTAACATATCTTCCAAAGTTTGTAAAGTACGCTCCACTTGCCCATCGGGTTGTGGATGAAAAGTTGTGCTAAGCTTAACATTAGTGCCAAGACCCTTTTGAAAAGATTTCTAAAACTGAGAAATGAATTTAGTAACTCAATCAGAGATAATGGATAAGGGTACTCCGTGCAACCTCACAATTTCCCTCAAATACAACTTAGCATAATCTTGAATAAGAAACCTTGACGTGAATGAAATGGGCCGATTTCATCATTCGGTCTACTACAATATAAATAGAATCATATTGTTGCCGAGTACGTGGAAACCCCACTATGAAGTCCATATTCTAAACTTCCCACTTCCAAGTAGGAATGCTAATGTCTTGGAACAAACCTCCCGGTTTCTGATGCTCAACCTTCACTTGTTGGCAATTTGGACACTTAGCCAGAAATCCCGCATATCCTTCTTCATCCCATTCCACCAATAGATCTCCCACAAATCACGGTACATCTTGGTGGCTCTCGGATGAATGGAATACCAAGAACTATGGGCCTCTGACAAGATATGTTTCCTTAAGTCATCAACATTAGGAACACACAAACGACCTTGATATCTAAGGGCACAATCTACCCCTTGGGAGAAAGCCTCAACGGACTTCTTAAGCCTTGCTTCTTTCAATTCAACTATGGTCAGATCAAGATATTTATTGGCTTTCACATCCGTCAAAAAACACGATTCTGAAGTATTGTGGACCATAACACCACCCTTGGTAGAGGCTACTAATTGAACTCCCAACCGGGCCAATCGATGAACATCTCGAACCAACTCTTTTCTATCATCATCAACATGAGCAACACCACCACATAGATAACCAACTAAGAGCATCCGCCACCACATTTACTTTACCGGTGTGATAGAGAACACTCATCTCATCATATTTCAATAACTCAAGCCACCTTCTTTGGCTATGATTTAGATCCCTTTGGGTAAACACATATTGCTAACTCTTGTGGTCGTTAAAAATATCCACATGAACACCATACAAATAATGCCTCCAAATCTTTAAGTCAAATACAACCGCCGCTAATTCGAGATCATGGGTAGGATTATTCTTCTCATTGATCTTATGTTGCCTTGAAGCATAGGCAATAACTTTACCAGTTTGCATACGCACACACCCTAACCCAATTCTAGAGGCATAAAAATACCCCACAAAGCCATCCGTACAATCCGGTAAAGTCAACACCATAGCGGACGTAAGTCTATCTTTCAATTCTTGAAAACTCTTCTAACAAGCTTCGGACCATACAAACTTAGCTTTCTTTTGAGTCAATGTCGTCAATGGAGAGGCAATCGTAGAAATTGATGAGTCCGATATTTTGACTCATGTAGGGCTTTGGTTTGATAGTTTATTGTCCTCAAATGCCTTAAAATGTTGATTTGCAGAAAAGAAAGCAAAAGGAGCAAGGCAAGGACATTACTGGGTGAAAAGGAGCTAAAAAGATGAAAAAGGCTTAAGATAACAAAAGCTGAGAATTGACTAAGCCACTCGGTGACTCGCCGAGTGGCACTTGAGCTCGCCTAAAGTTCTAGACTGCCAGCCTTGGGGAGAAGCCAACTTGGCGGTGGATTTAAACATTCGGCGGACCGCCGATGGGATCGGCGACACATTCTGGATCGCCTAAAGTCACAGAACCTTGAGGACTAAAATCCAAGGAAGACCGGCGTGAGATGGAGTGATTGGCGCGTCGCCGACCTGGTCGGCGATGCTCGACTTACCTCGCCTAAGGGTGCTTGCAGCTGAAATTTGGAAAACTATAAATTGAATTCTAAAAGAGTTCAAAGGGTCCGGTTTTTATTATTGAAGTCCAGTTTTAGTTTTCTTCGATTTTTGGGAGAGTTTTCTTAGTATTTTCCATTGGAGAACAACTTTGAAGGATTTTTCAAGTAGATTCGAAGTGGGTTTTTGACTTTTAAGCATTTTGGATCATTTTAAAGACTTTGATTGCAATACCCAGATCATGGAGAATGTTTTTGGTAGTAATTTCTATCTTTTTATGATGCTTGGCTAAAACCCCAATTCTTGGGGTGTGATTATGTGATTATTTGCTTAATTAGCTTATGTGTATTGTTTTTTAATTATTTAAATGCTATTTTAATGTGTGTTTGATCGATAGATGAGTAGTAATTTATGAATTGTACTTGCAAATACAATTTTAGCTTAGAGTTTTGGGCTTGCTCGAGAGAGAGGTCCTAAAACCAAGGTTATCGATTGATGATTGTAGTGTGTGGGTTGTTATGGGTTCAGCTCGAGAGAGTGAATATTAACTCATTCCTACCTATCTAGCTCGAGAGAGTAGATAAATTAAGGTTTTGGGCTGTTTTGTAGTGTCAAGTTTGTCGAGGTTCGAGAGAACTCGCCTGAACCGTAATAGTTGTTCGAGAGAAAACTATTGCACCGATAGTCTAACCTCCCATAGTGATTCAGCACTTTATTATTAAGCTCCAATTACCCATATAGTGAAATTATCTTATAATTGATCACATCCCGAGAATTTCTTCCTACTTGTCTAATATCCTGTTTTAGTGATTATGTAGTTGTTAATTGATATCTTAAACCCCCCCCCCATCTGACATTCGTTGTCAAACCTTTGACTTATATTGTTTTATTTCGATAATGTCTACTTCTATAACCGATTAGAATAACATCTTTACTTCCTAATAGAATTTGATACAGTACCGCTCCTTGTGGGTTCGACCCCAACCTTTCGTTGGGTTATATACTAGATTACGATCGTCTACACCTAGAATTGGATGAAGTGTATTTGAGACGTTAATCAGAAACCCCCTTAACAAACCTTCTATAATAACCGGTCAAACCCAAGAAGCTTCTAATATCTATCGGTGATAGAGGTCTAGGCCAACTCTTGGTCGCATCTGTCTCAATAGGATCTACCTTAATACCTTTAGTTGAAACAATGTCACCTAGAAATTTCACGGACCTTAGCCAAAACTCACATTTGCTCAAATTTTCAAAGAGTTGTCATTCCTTAAGGATTTGCAACACAATCCTCAAATGATTAATGTGATCATCCTCACTTCTCGAATAAATCAAAATATCATCAATGAACACAATTACGAACATATCAAGGTATTGTGTTAACACCCTATTAATCAAATCCATAAATGCCGCCGGAGCATTAGTCAAACCAAAAAACATAACAAAAAACTCAAAATGACCATATCGGGTTCTAAAGGCTGTTTTTGGAATATCTTCCTCTTTCACCCTCAATTGGTGATAACCCGATAGGAGATCAATCTTAGAGAAATAACTTTCCCATTGAAGTTTGTCAAACAAATCATCTATTATTGGAAGAGGATACCTATTCTTAATGCTCACCTTGTTCAATCGTCGGTAGTCAATACACATATGAAGTGAACCATCTTTCTTTCTAACAAACAAAACAGGAGCACCCAATGGAGAGATACTCATTCGGATGAAACCCTTATCCAACAAATCTTTCAACTGCTCTTTCAACTCCTTAAGTTCCACCGGAGCCATTCTATAAGGAGAAATTAAAATAGGTTGCGTATCTGGGAGAAGGTCAATTACCCTTTATAAGGAATACCGGGTAGATCATCTGGGAACACTTCTGTAAACTCATTCACAACGAGGACCGACTTAAGAGTATGGGTTTCGGAATTCACATCCCTCACCCTAACTATATTGTTAATAAAACCCTTAGAAATCATCTTTCTAGCTTTAAGATTAAAAACAAACTGACCCTTAGGTATATAATTTCCCCCCTTCCACTCTAGGATAGGCTTATTTGGAAATTGAAACTTGAATATACGGGTTCTACAATCAATAGAAGCATAATAAGAGTGCAGCCAATCCATACCAAGGATAACCTAAAAATCTAGCATATCAAGCCCTACCAAATTAATAAGAGTAATTTTATGGGACAAGGAGATGGGACATCTTCCATAGATCCTCTTAGCCACAACAGAATCACCAACAGGGGTAGAGACAAAAAAAGGTTCTAACAAAACATTGGGAAGCATTTCAAATCTCATGGCCACATATGGTGTCCTAAAAGATAAAGTAGCCCCGAGATCAAGTAAAGCATAAAGATCAAGTTGGAAAACTTTCAACATACCGTTAACCACATCGGGAGAGCTTTCTTGCTCATCACGAGTCTAAAGTGCATAGAATCTATTTTTCTTTGGAGCATTCCCACCCGACCAACTTGGACTGGATGAAGGATAGGGTTGAGCCCTACGACGACTATCTCCTTCATTCTTAAAAACTGACGGACAATGACTTATCTTGTGATCCGTCTTACCACAACCAAAGCAAGGATTGTAACCCGCTAGGCATTCACCCACAATCCGGCACTAAAACCCCACTATTATCTCTTTAAGACTTAGGGTTAGACACCCTTTCATTGTAAGACCTTGGAGGAGAATAAGAAGAACCTTGCCCGGGAAATATTTGTCAAAACCTTGAACGACCACATCCACCGGACCTAGGATAAAAATAATTACCATCATCAGTCCTTGTTCTCTTAGGCCGCTTAGACCTCTCGTTGAGCTTTTCCTCTTCAATCTGTTGGGCATGCACAATAAGATGAGAAATTTCCATGTCATGGACAGGCATAGCGGTGCAAAATTCTTTTACTCCCATGTTGGACACATCCGACACGAACTTACTCATCTTAGCCCTACAATCCGCCACTTTATAAGAAGCATATTATGACAACTTAGTAAACCTAAAAGCATATTACTTCACACTCATATTTCATTGCCGAAGATTAATGAACTCAAGCACTTTGTCCTCTCTCATCTCAAGAGGGAAAAATCTACCAAGAAAAGCCGATTCGAACCTTTCCCATTCTATAGGACCCACTTCTTCCGGTCTTGCCTCTTTCCATTGGTTGAACCAAATCTGAGCAACACCATTGAGTCTATAAGCGGCCAATTCTGCCTTCTATAACGGGGTCACTCCAATGATAGAAAAAACCTTATAGACTTCATCGATAAACTCTTGAGGAACTTCCTCAACCTTGGAGACATAAAATTCTAGAGGGTTCATCCTAGTAAAGTCCCTCACTCTTGACTCCGCCGTACCCGCATTTGGGTTCATGTGGACTACCACCTCTCTATTGGCTTAGGCCATCACGGCTTGAGCCAAAACATGAAAAGCCAACCTAAAATCAGCATTTGGTACATTCTAAGCCAATGGGTCAATTGGAGCTTGAGGAGCTCCTTGATCAACATTGTCTCCCTCATTCCTTCTAGCTGCCCTTCTAGTAGTCATATCATATAAACCATCGGGTAAGGATTGGGAGAGAGACTTTATATAGTTAAACTCTATTGCATTACTTACAGTGAGGAAAGAAGTGAAGTTTCATAAGCATCTAATAGCCTCTCATTCATAAATGTGGTGTGCTTCACACTTATAAACAAGACTCTACTTGACGTGGTTTTGAGACATCCTAGAACCATTCTAAACCTTGTGCTCTAATTACCAAGTTTATCATGACCCAGGGGTACCCCCTAGATGAGCCAAAATTTCAACACAATCAAAGTCTTTATAAAATGTAGTGGAAGTCTAATACACTTTGTCTCAAACCATCTAAAATAATAGAATCCTCGGGATGCAGCCCATACAATAGTGTTCTAAACATAAAATGAAAGACATAATAGCAATGGTGGTTAAATCCTCGAAAGCTATGAGGACTCACAAATCTTCAAATCTTGCTCTACTAAGATCCTAGCCACGCGGATGAGAGTCGATATCGCCAGATCCAACATTTGGATAAGAAATGTAGGCAAGTGTATGCGTTAGTACAAACATGTTCTAAATATGATAGCTTACATAAAAATCAATATAAACATAAGACATAAAACATAATCAATGCATATCATAGATCATCATAAAATAAATGAGATACTTTATATAGTAACCTCAAACATACTTAACAAAGACATGGGCAATCCTCCACTAGCCTTACTCCTCATAGAAGGTAACCTTAGAAATCATCCAAGTTCATCACCTATAATTCTCATCCTTAGCTTATCTTTTAAATACATGGGGAATCACCACCTTGCCTTTCTATAAAGGCTAATGGGTAGTCGCCTCTTGCCTTACATATATGGTTATGGGTATTCTCCTCCATGTCCATCTCATAATAGGATCATAGGTATTCTCCTCCATGTCCATTCATCATATGACACGGGTATTCTCCTGCACATCATTCACTAATGGATCATGGGTATTCACCTCCATGTCCACATTATAATAGGAACGTTGGGAGTCACCTCTTGTTTAATTCTAAAAAATATGGGAAATCACCTCATATCCTTCACATATGGAGGTCAAGGGTAGTCGCCTCTAGCCTCATCAATTACTTAGTCTTTTAGTCTAGATTCATTTTAGGTGAGAAATCCTTTGAACCTAGAATCATTCAATGTGAGAAAACCTTTCACATTCATACATTCATACATACATTCATACTTAAGCAACTCATGTGGGTACTATCCTTTCCACAACAATAACATCAATTATGAACAATTCATATCATAAGCTTTACTCTCAAAGCACTACATCTCATATTCATCATATATGATTTACTAACAAAGCAAGTAACATCATAATTACCATATATGCTTCAATCTCAAGTAATTCTAGTGTATCTTATCAATTCTACAAGAATACATCTAAATCTATAATTCTCCCTTCATGGCATAAACCCAATTACATCAATTTTCATCTTTCTAGACATGGGGTAGGCATGGGTACATGTAAATTCATCCTAAAAACATGTAATACTATCAATTCAATCGTAAACAACCATAATCCACTAAATGGGATCAACATTCATCAAGACCCACAACATTAGAAGAAACCCTAACTCAAATTGGGGAATTTCCACTTTTCAACTGGAGGATTTTGGGGGCTCCATGGATGAAAGGAATCCATGGATGAAAATTCATCATACCTTAATCACAAAGCCGACAAATGCTTGAGGAATATCGACTTGAACTTCATCCTAGCTTGAACTCTTTCTTCTTCTTCCACTTTTAGAGAGAGAATATTTGAGAGAAGAACTTTGAGATTTCTTCTGGGTTTTGGAAATAATGATTTGAATGGGGAAATTTGGGGGTTAAAATCATTTATATAGTTTTTCTAGATATGGGTAAAACAACTTCACTTTGATATAATTAAAACCCAAAAAGACCCAAAATCCCTCAACTTAAAAACTGCCGACCATGACCCACGACTCCACTGACAGACCATGGACTGACCAACGATCCGTCCTGGTCAAACATCAGTAACTTTAGAGAATTTGGGCGACCTACGGTTCCCCTAGCCACGAGTCGTGGACCCATCAACGGATCGTGGGTCCTGGCGTGGCTACTGCGTGAGTCACACTTCTTGGTGCCAATCTACGAACCCACCTATGGTCCGTAGTCCCACCCACGGGCCGTGGTTGACTTTATGGGATGGCACATAGAGGTTCTTAACATGCTATGCCCCTATCTCTCGAATCGGAGGTGTTACACTTTCTCATCTTTCCCCTGGGATCGACAATAATAGTAGAAGCGTACCTCGGTAGTTGTGTGATCTTTAAAGTATATTCTTTCACACTCAAACTTCCTTGGCGAAGGATGATGAATTTAAGCACCTTTGCCTCCCTCATCTCAAGGAGAAAGAACTTATCAAGGAAAGAAAGCTTAAACTTTTTGTCACGACCCAAGGTAACCCCTAGATGTAACATGGCGTACAAGACCCTGAGAGGCATCCTACAAGCCACTTAGCTTTCATAGTCAAGATAATAGAAATTGATGGTATTTTAAACATTATTTCAACAAAACCAAAGTAGTAAAAGTTAAGCGGATGTCCAAAACACTTGTCCCAAAATCAATCTAATATAATAAAATATTGGGACGTAGCCCGTACATCAATGTTCAAAACTCAAATGAAAAGAACATAAGTAAAGTAGTGGCCAAATCCTCAGATTAATTAGGACTCACCAATCTTCAACTCTTCCTCTACTATAGATTCTAGCCACAGAGGTGAGAATTGGGAACGCTGAAACCTATATTTGGATAAGAAATGTAGGAAAGAGTATGGGCTAGTAAAAAAATGTACTAAATATGATAGCATGCATAAACATAACATAAGAGTTAGACAACTTATGTCATAACACATAATCAATGCACATAATATATCATCTCAATATGTAAGGAGTACTTGTTGAAGTAACCTTTATTAATCCTTAGTCAAGACATGGGTAACCGCCTCTAGTCTTACTCATCATGGAAGGTAAACTCAAGCAACAATCCAAGCTCATCACCTATTATTACATATGATAGCTTATCTTTTAAGGACATGGGGAATCACATCTTGCCTTTTTATAAAGGAACATGGGTAATCGCCTCTTGTCCTTTCACTTTGGGATAATGGGTAATCGCCTCTCATCCTTATACTTAGGATTATGGGTAATCGCCTCTTGTTCCTACATCATGTGACATTGGTATTCGCCTCTTGTCTTTCTATCATATGACATGGGTAATCGCCTTTTTGTCTTTTACTTAGAGGTTATGGGTAATCGCCTCTAGCCTCATCATTTTCATAATTCCTTAGCTTAGATTAACTTTAGGTGAGAAATCCTTTTAACCTAGAATCATTCAATGTGAGAGAGTATTTCACATTCATACATAAGAATTCATGTGGGAATATCCATTCCACAACAATCACATCAATAATCAACAATTAATAACATATTCTTCTCTCTCAATGCCATTCTTATAATAAATCATCACATATTCTTCAATCTCAAAGAAATTCTTATTGTATCTTATTTATCCTATAAGAATACACATAAACCCATAAATTCTCCTTTCGTAGAGTAAAGCTCATTTTAAATCAATTTCTTCTTAGAAACATGGGTTAAGCATGGGTACATAGAGTTTTCTCATAAAAGCATAGAATCCTCTCAATCATGAATAATCAATCATAATTCAATTAATTGAATTAACATTCATAAGATCACTTAACTTAGAAGAAAACCCTAACTCAAATTGGGGAATTTCTATTTTTAAATTCGGAGAACTTGGGGGATCCATGGATACAAGGTTTTCATGGATGAAAAACTATCATACCTTGCTATCAAGGACCAAAATCAATAGAATAATGGAGACTTCACCTTGAACCTTATCTTGAATCTTCTGCTTCAAACTATTAGAGAGATAAATATCCTTGGAAGAGGAAGAACTTGATCTTTTTTTGAAATTTTAGGAGAATTACTTGAATGGGTTGAATTTTTGGTTAAGTTCACTTACATAGGGGTTTTAGTGAAGGGTAAAACGACGTAGTATAGGGATAAAATAATTAGAAAAAGACCCAACTACCCCTAGAATAACTGCCGACCTACCATTGACGGGCCTCGACTAACGGACCGTGGTCTGACCGACGGTGCGACCTGCACGGCCATCGTTTGTTTCAGAAACACAATTTGAGGTTAAGAACTTTCGAACCCTCAACCATGGACCGTGGACACAATGACGGTCCGTTGGTCCCGTCCCGGGTTCCTGATTTATGAGTGGTTTTTGGGTGACCATCCACAGACCACCCCTACGGTATGTGGTCCCATCCACGAGCCGTGGTTGGCCTCCGTCGGATGGCACCTGCAACTTATGAAAACTTCTATTTTGCCCTTTCTTGAATCTGAGGTGTTACATTATCTCCCCCTTGGTCTCATTCGTCCTTGAATGAGATTAAAGACATCATAAGGAAGGTAGGAACTTAACCTAACATCCCAACATGCATGCAATCACATAAATGAACATATCCAAGGAGGAAACATCAACTCCAAGCCAAAACTCGCATTTGATAAACTTTGCAAAGAGTTGTTTGTCCTTGAGAATAGTCAACACAATCCTCAAATTATTTATGTGATCATCCTCACTTCTCGAATAAATCAATATATCATCAATGAACACAATCACGAACATGTCAAGATATTGTATAAACACCCTATTCATCAAGTCCATAAATGCCGCAAGAGCATTAGTCAAACCAAACTACATCACCAAAAACTCAAAGTACCATATCGGGTTCTAAAAGCCATTTTCGGAATATCATATTCCTTCACCCTATATTGGTGATAACCCGACCTAAGGTCAATCTTAAAAAAATAACTTCCTCCTTGGAGTTGGTCAAATAAATAATCTATCCTTGGGAGAGGATACTTATTCTTAATGGTCACCTTGTTAAATTTCTGGTAGTGAATACACATAAGAAGTGAACCATCCTTGCTTTTAAAAAAAAATTGGAGCACCCCATGGAGAGATACTCGGTCGGATAAAACACTTATCCAACAAATCCTTCAATTGTTCATTTAATACCTTAAGTTCTACTGGAGCCATTCAGTAAGGAGGAATAGAGATAGGCTTCGTATCTAGGAGAAGATCGATACCGAAGTCTAATATTCTTTCTAGAGGAATACCGTGTAGATCATCTAGGAACACTTCCTGAAACTCATTAACAACGAGGAGCGACTCAAGAGTAGGGGTTTCAGAATCTATATCCTTCACACCAACGAGATGGTACATGCAACCCTTAAAGATCATATTTCTAGCCTTAAGATATGAAACAAACTGTCCCTTAGGCTTAGAATTTCCCCCCTTCCATTCTATGATAGGCTCATTCGGAAACCTAAACTTGACTACATGGGTTCTAGAGTCAATAGAAAAATAACATGAGTTCAGTGAATTCATACCACGGATAACATCAAAATCTAGCATATCTAGCTCTACCAAGTAAACAAGAGTAACTCTATGGGACAAGGAGAGGGGACACTTTTTATAGACCCTCTTAGATACAACAGAATCACCAACAAGAATAGAGACAGAAAAGGGATCTAACAACACATCTTGGAGAACATCAAATATCATAGCCAGATATGGCGTTAAAAAGAGAAGGTAGCACCCGGATCAAGTAAAGCATAAACATCAAGTTGGAAGACTTTCAACATACTGTAACCAAATCGGAAGAACCTTCTTGTTCACCACGAGTCTGAAGTGCATAAAACGTGTTTTTCTTGGGAGCATTTGAACCCGAACCACTTGGACCGGATGAAGGATAGGGTTGAGCCCTACGACGATTATCTCTTTCATTCTTAGCAACTAAAGGACAATCTCTTATCTTGTGGTCCATCTTACCACTACAAAAACAAGCATTGGAACCCGCTAGACATTTGCCCTCGTGCTTCCTTCCACACTTGGTACAAGTAGGCAATAGAGACGCACTACCATTTCCTCCTTGAGGCTTAGGTTTAGACACCCTCTATTTTTCTAATCTTGGAGGAGCATTAGAGGAACATTGCCAGAAATACCTTTGTCAAAACCTTGAACGACCACGTCCACGGGACCTGGTGTATGAAGAGTTACCATCCTCGGTTCTTGCCCCCTTTAGTTCCCTAGACTTCTCCTTAAATTTTTCATCCTCAATTAGTTGAGAATGGACAAAGAGGCAAGAGATGTCCATGTCATGGACAATCATAGTGCTACTGCATTCTTTCACCACCAACTAAGACACTCCCGAAAAGAACTTGCTCATTCTTGCCCTAGAGTGTGCAATTATAGAGCGAGCATACCTCGACAACTATGTGAATCTCAAAGCATATTCTTTCACAATCATGTTCCCTTGTCAGAGATTGATAAAATCAAGCACCTTTGCTTCCCTCATCTCCAAAGGAAAGAACCTATCAAAGAAAGCAGACTTAAAATTATCCCAATCTAGAGGACCCGCATCTGCCGTCCTTCATTCCTTCTATTGGTTAAAACAAATTTTAGAAACACCCTGTCATGATCCAAGGGTACCCCCTAGATGTAACATGTCTTAGAAAACCCCGAAGGACTCCATACAAGCTACTTAGTCCTCATAACATAAGCAATAGAAAAATAAGACTAAAAACACAATTCAAGTCTAAAATTTTCATAAACGAAAGCGGAAGTCTAGACACTAAGTCTTAATAGAGCCATCTATTACAATCTTTGAATGAAATAGGGCCAAGCTCATACAACATGTCTAAAAAGGAAAAGTACATAAAAGGAACTACAACATAGGAAAGAGTCTTCCTCGAACCATGAGGACTCACCAACAAGCTCAGAAAATACTCAAGTCCAAGCTCTAGCAACTAGAATGATCACCTCGAGAACCGAACACTAGACTTGGGAAAAATGTAGGCAAATTAGGCGTTAGTACAAAAATGCACTAAGTATGATAGTCATACATAAAAACAATGAAGTTTTGCAAAAAGGGACATTTTATTTGAAAGCATGCAATTTACCAAGTTTAAACATCATCATAGTGATAGTGGAAAAGCATAAGTCATAACCATAGTCAATACATAAATCATTATAACATAAGAGAAACACTTCATAAATAACATAAAAGCATACTTGTGCAATGCATGAATAAGACCCCATAAATCTTACCTATGCTAAGTAAAACTCTTTAGGCCATCATTCATATTCACACCTTTAAGACCTTGAAAACTCATATAAAAGCTTCTTGAGTAACCATAGTTCATAATTCATTTTCTTGTTCTTGTTATTGTGGGAATAAGCCTTAACCGACATGAGACCATGTGACCTATACATGATCCCTCGGTTTTACCCACACCAAAAAGGGGTCCCCTACTTGCCTAAGGTAGAACCATACTCTTAGCTTAGGTGGATCCACTAGCTAAATATGCTACGGGGGCACGTAGTTTATGGGACAACGAGATTGCTTGCAGAAATCCAGACTCAACTAGTGTAAAAGGTCTCCATCTCATGAGACATACTTTGGGAACCCGGACTCAACTAGTGTAAAAGGATCCCATTTGGAAGTCGGACTCAACTAGTGTAAAAGCCTCCATCACATATTCAATATCCACTCGGTGCTAAGTATTAATTCCCATGGAGTACATATTAATTTATAACTTGATTCATTAAGATAGCTCATTAGATTATGCATGAGAATAACTATTCACCATCCATGTCTACATATAGATTCAATAGGTGAGAAAGCCTTTCAATCTTAGAATCTTCATATTGTTAGAAAACCTTTCACATCATATCATATTCATGCATAAGTGTGTATATGAGAATATCCTTTCAACAACACAACAACTACATCATAATTGTAGACACTTCACTCTCAAAGTGTTCTTACAACATATACAAAGACTTCATAAAACACGCATAATATCATATTTTTCCCTTTCAAGGATCAAAGCTCATATAAATCAACAGATCTAGAATTCACTGCATTAGACATGTATATCATCATAGTTCAAGTAACCCAATCATTACAAGCATAATCTCATAGCCTTCTTCTCTCATCAACAAACCCACATCACAAGATGATAATTGGGAAATATAGGAATTACATGGGTTCTTAGGGATTACAACATAAAAAAAATAAGGAATCATCAATTCACACATAATATAACATTGTTCAATCATTAGAATCCATTTTGAAAGGAACCCATGACTTTGGAATCAAACCCTAGCTTTTGAAGATTTCTATCTTTGAAATTGGGGGTTTGAAGGGACTCCATGGATGAAAGCTATCACTGGATGAAGGACTACCATACCTTATCAATGAATCCCAATGAATTTGATGTGAAGTACCTTGATCCTTGAACCCTAGCTCCAACTTCCTTCTTCTTCTTCTTCTTCTTCTAGTTCTAGAGAGAGAATATTTGGTGAGGATGAAGTTTTGGGAATTGATTTGGGTTTTAAGTATTATGAGTTGAATGACTTAATTTAGGGGTCTAAAATACTTATATAGGTGGTCTAAATTAGGCTAAAACGACACCACTTAATATTAATTAAAAACTGAAAAAGACCCTTAAGTCCTCACTTAATCGTCCCACAGGCCCCACCCACGAGACCTAACCGATGGACCGTGGATGGACCAATGGTCCATCCTGGTGAAACATGGATGGTGGTCTGGGATTTGATTTTCAGGACATCGACCCACGACTCCCTACCACGTACCGTGGACCCATCCACGTGGCGTGGGTCCTCGTCTCATGGGTCACTGCCTCAAGCAGTCTCCAGGGTGTTCACCTACGGGCTCACCCACATGGCGTGGATCCAACCACAGCCCGTGGATTGCCCTCATGGGTGGCAGCTGGAGGTTTTGGAAAACTGCTATACTTTCCTCTTTTGGGTACGGGGAGTTACATCCATGACTCTAACCCTCACGTTAAGCTCTAGTTTATGCTACCAATTTCTGGGGTGTTACAATATCTCCCCCTTCGGAACATTCATCCTCGAATGATGATCTAGGCACATAACGGAAGAAAAGACTCAAGACTAGCTGTCCATCATGCATGCAACATTAAAATAAAGCGCAATTCAAAGGAGGTAACTTCAACTCCATCTCAAACATAATCAATGCATCACAAGGAAGTAGGAACTATATCTAACAACCCATTATGCATGAAAACTCAACATTTCTCAAATTCATAGGAGGAACTACCTTCTCCAAACTAAAAGCATGCTCAACACAACCTCAAAGAGCATTTATGCCACTTACTCAAGAGAGGGATGTACATATAAAGCATGCTCATCAATTCATCTCATGAAGCATATAGGCAATTTGTATTCAATGCACAACATCATGAAGAACATCAATCATATAAAACTCATTTTCTTACTAAATATAAATTTCACAAGATCATACATAACATAGGAAATCATGGAAAACACATATAACACACATGACTTCCAAAACAAGGAAAACTGAAGAGGAACTACTTACCTCAAGCTAGAGTAGAAGTAGAAGGAAAAAGAGGAGGATATCGGGACTTCATATCAGCCTCGGCCTCCCAAGTAGCACCCTCAACTAAGTGATTTCTCCATAAAACCTTCACGGAAGCCATTTCCATGTTTCTCAATCTCTTGACTTGCCGGTCTAGGATCTCTACCGGAACCCCTTCATATGAAAGACTTTCGTCAATTCCCAACCCTTCTCAGGGAATTATGGATGCCGGATCTCCAATACACTTTTTAAGCATAGACACATGGAATATCGAATGAACCGGAGCCAACTCATTTGGCAAATATAACTCATAGGCAACTTTCCCAATACGTTTCAAAATTTGGTATGGGCCTATATACCTGGGACTAAGTTCCCCTTTTTTGCCAAATCTCATCACACCCTTCATGGGTGAGATTTTTAAATAAACCCAATCGTTAACCTCAAATTATAGATCCCTTCTTCTCACATCGACATAGGACTTTGGTCTACTTTGAGTCGTCCTCAACCTCTCTCTAATGAGCCGAACTTTCATAATGGCTTCCTAAACTAGCTCGGGAACTATCAAAGCAACTTCACCCACCTCAAACAAACCAACGGGAGACCTACATCTCCTACCATACAAGGCTTAAAAGGGAGCCATACCGATACTTGAGTGATAGTTATTATTGTAGGCGTACTCTATCAATGGCAAGTGGTCATCCCAATTACCCTTGAAGTCTATTACACATTCCCTTAACAAATATTCCAATGTTTGGATGGTATGCTCCGCTTGCCCATCGATTCGGGGATGAAAAGTCGTGCTAAGCTTAACCTTACTGCCAAGACCCTTTTGGAATGACTTCCAAAAGTGAGAAGTGAATTGAGTATCCCGATCGGAAATAATAGATAGGGGAACTCCATGCAGTTTCACAATTTCACTTATATACAACTTTGCATAGTCTTTCGATGAAAAATAAACCTTGACGGGAATAAAGTGGGATGGTTTTATTATCCGATCTATAATGACCCAAATAGAGTCATGTTGTCTCTGGGTGCGAGGCAAATGAACAATAAAGTCCATGTTTACATCTTCCCACTTCCAAGTGGGAATACCTATATCTTGGGATAAGCCTCCCAGCCTTTGATGCTCAACCTTAACTTGTTGACAATTAGGACATTTGGCCACAAATCCCGCAATATCTTTCTTCATCCCATTCCACCAATAGACTTTCCGTAGATCACGGTACATCTTGGTGGCTCCACGGTGAATTGAATACCGAGACTATGAGCTTCCTCTAAAAAAAATTCCCTCAAATTATAAACATTCAGAACACATAACCGACCTTGATACCTAAGCACCCCATCTCCCCCTTGGGAGAAAGCCTCAGCGGACTTCCTAAGTACCGCCTCTTTCAATTCAACTAATATAGGATCAAGACCTTGCTTAGACTTCACATCCATCACAAAAGACGATTCGGAACCATTATGGACCATGACACCATCTTTTGTGGAATCCACTAGTTGAACACCTAGTCGGACTAACCTATGCACATCGTGAACCAACTCTTTCTTTTCATCCTCTACATGAGCCACAATACCCATCGTCAACCGGCTAAGAGCATCCACTACCACAGTAGCTTTACTAGGGTGATAAAGGAGACTCATGTCATAATCGTTCAATAATTCTAACCACCTTCTTTGATGAAGATTCAAGTCCTTTTGACAAAACACATATTGTAGACTTTTATGAACGGTGAAAACATCCACATGGACCCCATAAAAATAATGCCTCCATATTTTTAAGGCAAACACAACCACCGCAAACTCAAGGTCATCGGTAGGATAATTCTTCTCATGGATTTTAAGTTGCCTTGAAGCATAAGCAATCACCTTAAAATTTTGCATAAGCACACATCCCAACCCAACTCTAGAGGCATCACAATACACCATAAAACCATTCGTACCTTCCAGTAAGGCAACACCGAAGCGGAAGTAAGTCTATCTTTCAACTCTTGGAAACTTTTCTCACAAGCTTCCGACCATACAAACTTAGCCTTCTTTTGAGTCAAAGCCGTCAAAGGAGAAGCAATGGAAGAAAATCCCTCAACAAACATTATATAGTAACCGCCAAACCCAAAAAGCTTCTGATGTCGAAAGGAGTTAGAGGTCTAGGCCAACTCTTGACCGCATCCATCTTCTTAGGATCTACCCCAATCCCCTTGCTTGACACAAAATAACCAAGGAATTCTGCGGACCTTAGCCAAAATTCGCACTTGCTAAACTTTGCAAAAAGTTTTTGGTCTTTAAGAACTTGCAACACAATTCTCAAATGGTAAACATGTTCATTCTCACTCCTTGAATAGATCAAAATATCATCGATAAACACAATCACAAACATGTCTAGGTATTGCCTAAACACTCTATTCATCAAGTCCATAAACACCGCCAGAGCATTGGTTAGACCAAACGACATCACTAGAAATTCATAATGACCATAACGAGTTTGGAAAGCCATCTTGGGAATATCAACCCCTCTCACCCTCAATTGGTGATAACCCGAACGAAGATCAATCTTGGAGAAATAACTACCCTCTTGAAGTTGGTCAAATAAATCATCAATTCTTGGAAGAGAATATTTATTCTTAATGGTCACCTTATTCAATTGATGATAATTAATGCACATTCGAAGAGACCCATCTTTCTTTCTAACAAATAACACGGGAGTACCCCATGGAGAGATACTTTGTCGAATGAAACCCTTATCTAACAAATCCTTTAGTTTCTCTTTCAACTCCTTTAATTCAGCCGGTGTCATTCTATAAGGAGGAATAGAAATGGGTTACGTATCCGGAAGAAGGTTAATACCAAAATCTATTTCCCGCTCGGGAGGAAAATCGGCAAAATCATCGGGGAAAACTTCCAAGAACTCATTAACCACGGGAACCGACCCAAGAGAATGGAGTTTCAGAATCTACATCAGTCACCCTAACAACATGGTAAAAGCAACCTTTCGAGATTATCTTTCTGGCTTTAAGGTAGGACACAAATTGACGTCTAGGCATAGAATTTCCCCCTTTCCACTCTAAGATAGGCTGATTCGGAAATTGGAATCTAACCACCCGAGTTCTATAATCAATAGAGGCATAACATGCATGCAACCAATCTATACCAAGAATAACATCAAAGTCTAACATGTAAAGATCTACCAAGTCAACAAGAGTAACTCTATGGGATAAGGAAATGGGAAATCTTCTATAAACCCTCTTAGCCACCACAAAATCACCAAGACGAGTAGATACATAAAAAGGTTCTAATAACACATCCAGATGAACATCAAACCTCATGGCCACATAAGGCATCACAAAAGATAAAGTAGCACCGGGATCCAACAAGGCATACACATTAATAAGAAAGAATTTTAACATACATGTCACTACATCCGGGGAGCTCTCTTGGTCACCTCAGGTTTGGAGAGCATAGAAGTGGTTTTGCTTGGGAGCATTGGAGTTTGAACCGCTTGGAGGAGCTTGCCTAACCTTAAGCATCGGACGATCTCTCATCTTGTGACCACTATTTCCACAACCAAAGCAACCATCCGTGCCAACTAGGCACTTACCATCATGTTTTCTCCCACACTTTGCACAAATAGGCCTAGTCACATTAGAGCCACTACCATTACTTCCTTGAGGTTTAGGGTTGGACACCCTATCTTTGTTGGCCATTGGGGGAGCACTAGGGAAACCTTGGTTGGAAAACCTTTATCTAAACCTTGGTCGACATTTTCCATCGGATCTAGTATTGGAGAAGTTCCCATCACTGGTCCTAGATCTTTTAACCTCCCTATTATTTTCCTTAAGTTTTGATTCCTCAATTTGTTGGGTGTACACCATGAGACGTGAGATGAAATTTCAGGGGGGTTCATTCTTGCAAAATCTTTGAGGATCCTCTTCCACTTTGGAGCTATGAAATTCTGGGGGGGGGTTCATTCTTGCAAAATATCTCACTCTTGAAGCCGTATAATTCACATTAGGGTGGACGGGATCTACAACCTCTCTATTGGCATGAGCCATCATGGCTTGAATCAACAATTGAAGAGTCACCCTGAACTCCGCATGAGTAACATTCTTGACCAAAGGATCAACCGGAGCTTAATGAGCTTGAGGAGGAGCTCCTTGTTCCACATTGTTACCCTCCATCCTTCTAGCATTAGCACTTATAGTATTCATATCCTGAAGAACATAAGGAAAGTATTAGGAGAGAGAAGTTCCATTAATAACAAGTACCTTATAGACCTCGTCGATAAATCTTTGAGGATCCTCTTCCACTTTGGAGCCATGAAATTCCGAGGGGGTTCATTCTTGCAAAATCTCTCACTCTTGAAGCCGTATACTTCACATTAGGGTGGACGGGAACTACAA